>JAJOZX010008794.1:147500-173101 GCA_023014485.1 Bathynomus jamesi | reverse complement strand
TTTCGGGACACCCTGTATATGCTGCGTTTGTACACGTTTGGCTCAACAAAATTAACTCGGTGATTTACAGTCCGGTGCTGGAATCCTAACCCTTGAATGCCACGATAAGCCTTCCATTCATCGGAATGTATGATTGATGGGAATGGGTTTTTCTGGTGTATTTTGGTGTGTTTTATTCAAATCTGACCTTCATTTCTTGTGCAAATGAAATACTGAGTGCCCGGTTAGGTCAACTGTACGCCCTTTCGTTAGTTAGGCTAAGTCGTGATATTTTCATTAAAACTAGCGAAAATATCACAACTTAACCAATCAAGGGCGTACGTCGTACAGTTGATTGGATCACCTGAAGATCCGTCACCCCAGCCTTTTTTAGTTAGCTTTATAAGGCTAACTAACAAAAATATAACGACCCATCCAAACCAATCGTCAAGGACGTACAGATGACCTAACGATTGGTTAGGTTAAGTCGTAAGATTTTCGTTAGTTAGCCTTATAAAACAACTAAAAAAGGCTGGGGTGACGGATCTTCAGGTGATCTAGTTGACCTAACCGGGCATTCAATAATTCATTTGCACAAGAAATGAAAGTCAGATATGAATAAAACACACCAAAATACACCAGAAAAACCTATTCTCATATCATAATCGACCCGCATGGGTAAAACGAATAATTACTAGTTTACTACCATACTATTTCAATCGATTTTAATCGATCCAAAAATTGCTTATATAATATCAGTTAATATCAGTTTGCACAAGAAATACCATAGAAGAAAATAGATTCAGATTTAAATTCTACATAAGAGAAACTCTTTTCAACAGTCACCACCAAAATGTTGATCTTTTCATCGATAAGTAAAACCTGTTAAATTATCTCCCCCCTAATATTGACCTTTTATACTATGTCCCCCCTCTCTGAAGCTGGGGGTGGGGGTAAATAGTTTAATAGATCCTTGAAGCAGTTACAGGAACACTCGCAATAACAATTAAGTCGAAACTTATATTTTTACTTTAGATTTTAGAGAATGCATTTCAAATTTCCATATTAGAAGTTAAGTCGATAATTAATACACTCAAAATTTTATTGCACTAAAATACATACTCGCAAACTGTACTAAACGCCACTGAGCGCACAACGTACACGAATCTGTAAAATTCACAATAGAGCACCTATATGTAAATGGTAGGAATTTTACACGGGCATAACAGAGGTGTGTACAGAAATTAAGGAAAGAGGGTGGAGGGGTCAACCCAACGGTGTAACGGGAGAAAATTTTGCAAATACAGTAGTCAGAAACGTGTTCGGGTGACATCTGGAGCGTATAACTAAGTACCTGAAGGATGAGATTCACACCCATTTTCTGACAAACTCCTTTTTTTAAACATTTGAAGAACAATTAAAAACTTACTTTAATAAGTATTGAATTGACAATTCAGTTGTCAAATTAGTTTTATGGAATTTATAGGGAGGGCGCGCGCCCCCTGCGTCCCCCCTTGGACACGCCCCTGCATAATTTATTATAAAGTAAAATTACTGACAGAATTCTATCCACGAACACTTTTAGTAAATATTAAGAATTCGTACAATGGATGACAATTCAAATAATATAAATCTGATAGTAAAATTAATTAATGAAAATACTAAAAACGAACTTACAGTATTTATATATGAAAGTGGGCTGAAAATTAATGCCTCCACTCCACTCAAATAAATTTTAAACGGGTTGAAGGATTTTATCGAAACAAAAGCAGATATGTACCTTAGAGGTTAGTCTTCAAAACGATACATTTACTTTCCTATAAAAATCATCCTCTACCTCGATACATTTACGCCAACGATAAATGAGTTTTTGAAATCCATCCCGGTAAAACTCGGAGTTTTGACAACGAAACCAAAATTTCACAGCGGCCTTAACTTCTTCGTCAGACTCGTAACGATTTCCATGACGATGTTCTTTACGTTTAGGAAAGAGGTGAAAATGGCATGGTGCTAAATCGGGGCTATATGGTGGATGTGGCAAGACGGTGAATTGCAGATCCTCAATTGCTTCTCGAGTTTGAACACTGGTGTGAGGCCGTGCGTTTTCATGGTGAACAATGACTGCGTTTTTGTGGGTACGAACCCTCCTCATCCGTTTTTTTCAGCTTCTTCAGATTTTCAATATAACGTGCGGAGTTGATTGCTGTACCTCTTTCCGTAAAGTCTTCGAGAACAACACCATTGATATCCTAAGAAACAGAGTTTTGAACTTTGAATTTTTTTGGTTGCGGTGAATTTTTTGCCGATATTCCATGCAAAAATTCATCTTCATTTTCGAAGCGCTGCAAATTTTCATGGCAAATGCGTAGTCTCTCAGTTTTCATCTTGGCAGTGAACATGCGAGGCACCCATTTAGCGCAGACCTTTCGGTAACCGAGAATACTGATAATGTCTCCCACTCGCTCTTTGGAGATATCGAGCATTGCAGCAATTTTATTTTGTTCAATGTGACGATTTCCACGAATCAGTTCGTCAACGTAGTTCCGATGAGACTCGTCGGTTGCCGTTACAGGCCTTCCACTTCGCGGTTTGTCTGGCAAATCTTCTTGCCCTCCCTCCTTCTTCACATTGCCTCGCCCAACGTCGAACGGTACTCATATCAACACACTGTTTGCCGTACACAGCTTGCATTCACCGATGAATGTCTATGGGAGCAACACTTTCCGGGGTCAAAAATTCAATTACGGCACGTTGCTTGAAACGAACGTCTTTACTCCTTTCCATTGTAATTGATACTAAACCAACGTGTGGAATGAGTGGAGGCTATATAGGGCATAACACAAAACCGGTTTTATCTGGTTATTTCTACACAATCTGGAATGGGGTGGGGATATCAAGTTACAACACAAAACCGGTTTTATCTGGCTACCTCTACACAATCCACAATTATTCAAGTGGAGGCATTACTTTTCAGCCCACCCTCGTACATTGCAGGAGTACCAATAACTTTATTTAGGAAAGAGATCTCATTGAAAAGTTTATAAAAATTTCGTCTCATGACCTTATCCTAAATCCTTAAAATGAAAGGAGAGGCCAAGGGCGAATACCCGCAAAAGTGCAAACTTTGCTCATAAATTATCATAATCATCATACTAGTTTTTCTATGTTATATAAGTTTAATGTTCTGAAATTTATATAATATATATATATATATATATATATATATATATATATATAGTACAGTGTATATATATATATATATATATATACAGGGTGGCGCAAAAGTCGCGCATCATAGGAATTTTCAGTGTTGATTATAATATTATTTTATTCTTTTAGGTAGAGGATGGCTGCGAAATTAATAATAGACGAGAGGGTGAGTTTGGTTTGAATGTATGGATAACAGGTACAACAAATCGATGAATTGGTGCAGAATTTAAATTCTGTACCGATTCATCGATTTGTAGTACCTGATATTCCATACATTAAACCAAGCTCACTCTCTCGTCTACTGTTAATTTCGTAGTCATCCTTTACCTAAAAGAAAAAAGTAATGTGTTATAATCAGCAGTGAAAATTCCTATGATACGCGACTTTTGCGCCACCCTATTATATATATATATATATATATATATACTGTGTATATATATATATATATATATATATATATATATATATATATATATATATTATTTATATATATATATAATATATATTTATATATATATATATATAATATAACGTAAAGAACGACGCTTGTATAGGAGATATTCCGCGCAAGACGAGTGAGAGAGAACGAAACAAATGAAAAAATGAGGTAACCACCCGGGAATCGAACCCGGGATCTTCCGATTGCCGGTCAGATGCGATACCATTACACCATGGGCCTCACTCTTCCAAATGCCGTAATTCTTCTACATACTCGCAGAAACCAATCCCCCAAGGGGGCACCTCCCGCATGCCGTAACATTATATACATTCAACTGCAAAGAACACGCAGTTGAATGTATATAATGTTACGGCATGCGGGAGGTGCCCCCTTGGGGCATTGGTTTCTGCGAGTATGTAGAAGAATTACGGCATTTGGAAGAGTGAGGCCCATGGTGTAATGGTATCGCATCTGACCGGCAATCGGAAGATCCCGGGTTCGATTCCCGGGTGGTTACCTCATTTTTTCATTTGTTTCGTTCTCTCTCTCTCGTCTTGCGCGGGATATCTCCTATACAAGCGTCGTTCTTTACGTTATTTATACTGCGTGTTCTTTGCAGTTGAATGTATATGTATATATATATATATATATATATTATATATATATATATGTATATATATATATATATATATATATATATAACGATTGACGGTCATAAACAGGAGAAAAGATGAATTGAAAAAGATTGTTCCAGAGTTGACTGGTTGAGTAGATGCCAGTAGTATCCCCGCTTTTAGGGAGATAGAAATGGATCAATTTAAAAATTTCGTAGGGGGAAATTTTCAAATTGATCCATGTCTGTCTCCCCAAAAGCGGGGATACTACTGGCATCTACTCAACTGGTCAACTCTGGAACAATCTTCTTCAATTTATCTTTTCTCCTGTTTATGACCTCCAATCTTTTATATATATATATATATAATGTAAAGAACGACGCTTGTGTAGAATAGCGTCCACACAGGATGGGGGGAGAGAACGAGCAAATGAAAAATGAGGCACTTCCCAGGAATCGAACCGGGGATCATCCAATTGCCGGTCAGATATGCTAACCACTGCACCAAGGTCCCCAATCAGTCACAACTCGTATTTCTCCCACATACGAACGAAATCGAATGCCCTGAGGGGGCACCTTCTCATGCCGTACATATATACATTTTAACTGCAAACAACACACAGTATAATTAATGTAAAGCGTCGTTCTTTACATTAATTATACTGTGTGTTGTTTGCAGTTAAAATGTATATATGTACGGCATGAGAAGGTGCCCCCTCAGGGCATTTGATTCCGCTCGTATGTGGGAGAATTACGAGTTGTGACTGATTGCTAGTGACCTTAGAGGAGAAGACGCTGGAAATTGTGGAAAGACATGCCCCAAAAATTCAACAAAGAGGAAAGAGAAGCTGGTTCGAGAGACAAAAGAGGTCATTGTTCCGAATTAGAAAAAGAGTGACTGCAAAATTAAGTAACTGTAAAGATAACATCAAAAAAATATTAAATGATAAACTGCAGAGTATTGATTGCGTCATACAGGAACTAATTGAGAAGCAGACAGAAAAAGAAGATGACGACGATATAGAAGCGATAAAGGTTAATTCAGAGTACTTCTATAATCTTGCAAAAAGGATGTCGAAAAACCATGCGACTATCGGATCTTTGAAAAACGAAGACAGTGCTTTATCTGATAATCTAACAAAAGTACCTGAAATATTAAGAGCTCAGTACTAATCATCTTTCAGTATTCCAAAAACTGACAAACGGATATGCGATAAAAACACCTTCTTTGAAGAACTACAAAGGGAAAATATAACAAATATAACAGACTTATAACAGAATTCGACTTTACGACAGATGATATTACACAAGCTATAGGGAAACTAAAAACACACTCAGCGGCAGGACCGGACAAATGAAATGCCACACTGATAAAAAACTGCAAGAATGCAATCGCTGAGCCCCTACAGTATATTGGATATTGGAAAAATACCGGGCATCCTGAAGAGCGTGAACATAGACCCAATATATAAAGGAGATCGATCCGAGGCCAAAAACTACAGGCCAGTGTCGCTTACATCTCATCTCACTAAAATATTTGAAAAAATAGTTAGAAAATATGTCACTTTTGAAAACTCGGAAAAAATTAAATGATAACCAACATGGGTTTCGGTTAGGCAGATCATGCCTATCACAACTAATGGAACACTATAACAACATTATTGATGCACTGGAAAGTAATGAAAACTATGATGTAATAGACACAGTTGTAGTAATGCCTAGTTAAGAATATTAATTTTTGTTTAATTAAGATAATGTTTAATGTAAATCATTTACTAATAATTATGAAATTACGAAAAAGTATGTTTGTTAGATTTAAATTGTTTAAAATGGGTAGAGTTGGCAGTCCTGAACAGAGGCCCAAAAGAGCGGGCTACCCACAAGGGAGTCAGTCTTTTAGCCGGCACGTTAAGCGTGAGGTTGGCGTCATGTAACGTAAAATTTAATTAATTGTTTTGTGCCCCTCTCCCTCTCCGACGTAAATTATTATAATAGAAATTCCGTACTCGCATCCCCCTAAATTACTTAAACCATTTTCGGAAGTAAATAAAAGAGTTAAAAAGTGTTAAAAGAGTGTTAATGAACCCCCCCCCCTTTGTTTTGTAACGACTTTCATAGTCTCGGCGTGGCTACCATGAATATAATTGTAAAGTAGTGTTGAAATGAGTAGAGAAAGCAAGTGATAAATGAAATAAAGAGCCGATAGAGTAGTAAATAATGAAGAGAAAGTAAATAATAAAAGGTGTTCACTATATTTGGTGGCAGTTAACCTTATTAAATTGTTATCAATTTAATAAACGAACCCATGCATTCCGTTAGGTCTATGCATTATTTTTTTTCGTTTCTGATAAATAGGAATTCAAAATTTGTGCGTGTGTTCTTTCGACTAATCACGATCGTTTTCACGTTTTCCGTATAAAGAAAATTAGTAGATATTCTGTTTCGCTACCCGTTTTAGAGTAATTATCAAATTAAACAAAAATTCAATGTAATTTCAAAATGGCGCCCATTGTTTTCCAAATTATTCTGAGTCACGTCGCTTCAAAAATTTTGCGCGTCAAAATTTGTTGTTTGAGATCGTTACAGGGTCGGTAGAAAACTTGTCCGACTCAATATTGCGAGTCATTATTACGTTAAATTTCGTTCATTAGGTCGGAGAGGACATAGTTTTGAAAATTTATCGTGCTGCCTGAGGACTCAATTTTTCTTTTTTTCGTCTCTTCCACTGTTATGCCTGTTTCAGCTTACCTTTTAAGAATAATGATTAATAAATAAATTTTACTGGATTTGTACGTAAGTCAAGTATGTTAGTTTAAATACAGTATGATACACATTTTATATGGTCCTTTCAAAATGTTTCAGCGAAAATTTGTACCGCATTTCTAGGTATATATACATATATAGTATTGTAAAACATTTCATGAACATGTAAAATTTTCTGGGTTTCATTAGTAGATTTTTGATTATATTTCGATTGTTGTATATAATAATAGGATTATTTTATTGTTTATATAGATTTACGGGCTTTTTGCTTGCTTCGCTTCGCGCTAATAGGATTAAGTTACATTTTAAGGGACATCGTAAAAATAATCTTAAACATATTAATTTGTCAGATTATAGGATGGTGTTAGACTTTAAAATAAGCTAAATTCGTTTAACTGAAATAGAGAAATTGTGAAATTTTCTATAAATTTTTTTTATTTTTTTTATATACTTAATTATACACTTACATATTAACTTATACATATATTAGTTATATATATAATTATATATATTTATATACTCAAAATTTGGTAGGTAGGCTGATTATCTATTTTTTTTTCCGTTCCTTTCGTTCATTTCACGACAATTCCGACATATTTTGTAAAATGGCTATTGTATTGTACTAAAGAAAGATTTCTTGTAGGCCTATCGTTAAATATTGTTCGGAGATTAACCGTTACTACGGTATATGTCTATTGAGTAGTAAATTCTTAGTTATTTAACAAAATTTTAATTGGTTTAACATAAATAATCATAGGATTTTTCTTTAATAAGCACAAATGTTATGCATTAAATTCTAAATTGTGCTTTCCACGCGTAACATTGAATTTATTAATTATAGGTCTAAAAGTGCGCAGTAAATTTTATTTTTATTTGGCGGCCAATGTGAGTTACGGTACACATTTTACGAAAGCTGGATATTATTATAATTATTTTTGAATTACAGAAATTGGTGTAGAAATTTTTCATATAGTTTCTTTACGTTTTATAAATGCATTCAATTTTATTTTTATAGGTAGGCCGATTTTTATTTTTCTTTCTTCCAGTTCAATGACAATGGTAAAATTTTTATTTGGATTTAGATTGTATTCTAAAAAGGATGTTTTGATTTGATATTTTAATTTGGGTATTAGAAATGAAAAATGTCCTTTTTTTTTAGTTCGAGCGTTTGCATAGAAAAAATTACAAAATTGTCAGGATATAATGCAGTTTCATTCGGTTTAGGGATATTTGTATAGAGGTTCGCTTACAAACAAAGCGACCGCTCTCAATTAGGCAATGTTTGTGTTTGTTTACAGTAGGTTGCGTGTATTTTTGAGTGCATATTATCTATTCTTATTTAGTATAACTATGCAAATTTGTAGTTTCACTTGGAAACGATAAATTACTGGGATTTTTGTGATTTGCAAACCATACTGGGGTTTCTGTTGAAGGAGAGAGTTGTCTCTCAGATGTAATTTGCGAATTGCGAGTTCAATTCATATGAAATTTAGAGTTTCAAGTTGGAATTACTGTATTAAAATAATTTTTGGTAGTAATATTTAATTTTTTTACTTTTTAATAACTGTTTTGGAAAATTATTATTGTTTAAACCTTCAGGGGGTTAACTAATGCATTTGAAACATTGGCTCAAGTGTACACTCGGAAATGGAGCCTTCTAGATAGCCAGTAACGTTTTTGTGGCGTCTTTGTGTGCTCCTCCTCAAAGGGCAAGAGGGTTCATGATTGTCAGAGAATGGATGACATGAAGTTTCTGGGGTTCATTTTTGTCTTTTGTATTTAAAAGTATTGATGTGATTTCTGACGTAGTTTGAACAATAATAGTTCTTAAATTATACTAACAGTTACTATGTATGGGCGCTTTTATATTTATACTGTACAATTTTGTTTCGTACGTTTTATGACTTTTTTTATCTTCGCTGTAACTGCCATAAGTGACCTTATTGGTAGCTAGATTTGATTAAATTTTTGCGAAATTGAGATTTGTTTTTTTTTTTCCGTGAATTTGGCCAGAGCAAATGTGTAGTTAGTTTCGAAGTGAACTGTCGAGAAAATTCGATAAATTAAATATGAAATGATAAGCAGTAGAGAAACACGTTTCGAATAAACTTTTTTTTCAAAATTTCAAAGGCTCGGTTTGGAGGCAACCAAGTTGAATCCGAGTTCCATCCAGTGAGTTTAGTCGACCGGATAGGTGATCGATCACCAGTGATGAGAGAGAAGAGAAACCAACTGCGCAGGGACTTGGCGCAGGATGGTTTCGGAAGAGAAGAGATAGAAGAGAGGAACCGAATGCGCAGGGACTTGGCGCAGGACAGTTTCGGAAGAGAAGAGAAATTTACGTGTGCAGGGTCTTGGCACACGAAAGTTTCGATCGAAGATGGTCTACTGGTATTTTTCGGGCAGTAGCTGGTCACGCTGCTCGAATGCTTCGCTAAATATGTGTCGTAGCACGCGGTAGACAAGCCACGTGAGCTTGAACGGGTGTTACGACTGTACTGTCCATACAGACATACAGTAGGTTCGTTGGGAAACGGCCTACGGCGGAGTGATCGTTTGATTGTTGCCAGTAGAAGTCTTTCAGCTGGACGTAGGAAGAGCAGCGTTCACCGACAAAAGTGGAGATGAGACAAGGCGAGTTTCTTCATCGACTTCTAGAATTGCAAATTCCGTCCAATTCCAGCGCGTGGTCCCGCTTTCAGTATATCTCCCCCCCTGATCCTTTTAGAATTGGACGTCTCTCTTGTTTTTTTTTTTCGCCATTTGGAGAGAGAGCGGAACCATTATAGCGTGCTGCCCTGTTGCATGTTGATTGATGCAATCCCTTGCATTCTAGCGAAGTGAGCAGGAGAGCTGCGATTGAAAATTGAAGTCCGTTGTCAGCGTGCGGATTGTGATCTAAACAACGTCCAGCAAATTAATGTACTGATTATTATGTAATGAAATTATAAGTGAAAGGGTGCGATTATTGCCCATATTTGTTGTTTTTTCGTGAAAGTAGTATGTGCGCTCTTGGTCAGTATTTTATGTAAACTTTTTCTTATTTTTTCTATGTCGCCCTGATAGTAACTGTATAACTATACAAATAACTGTTTCAAATGTAAAGCGATCGTTGATGAGGAATCGCGGGAATAGATTGTGAACTTGAGATTTGTGTAGCCACTGTAAGAAAATTTTCCGTTATTTTTTTTGGCATGTATAGATTAGTTACAGGTTGTAATTTAATTATTAGTGTGAAATGTTATTTTATGCAAATGTGAAAATTATAAAGGTTTCGGTTTTAATATGATACAAAATATATGTGTGGAATTTGTCATTCTAATTATTTCTTGTCTATCAACTTTGAATTGTTAAAGAAAAAAAAAAAAAAAAAAATTGCAAAATATATAAATTTGTTGAATAAATTTATTAAATTTGTTAAACGATATTAATAAGTTTTACTAATGAAAAACTTATTTTCAAGGGGGTGATGCGAGTGTAGTAATGCCTAGTTAAGAATATTAATTTTTGTTTAATTAAGATAATGTTTAATGTAAATCATTTACTAATAATTATGAAATTACGAAAAAGTATGTTGTTAGATTTAAATTGTTTAAAATGGGTAGAGTTGGCAGTCCTGAACAGAGGCCACAGAGCGGGCTACCCAAGGGAGTCAGTCTTTAGGCGGCGCGTTAAGCGTGAGGTTGGCGTCATGTAACGTAAAATTTAATTAATTGTTTTGTGCTCCCTCTCCGACGTAAATTATTATAATAGAAATTCCGTACTCGCATCCCCCTAAATTACTTAAACCATTTTCGGAAGTAAATAAAAAGTTAAAAAGTGTTAAAAGAGTGTTAATGAACCCCCCCCCCTTTGTTTTGTAACGGACTTTCATAGTCTCGGCGTGGCTACCATGAATATAATTGTAAAGTAGTGTTGAAATGAGTAGAGAAAGCAAGTGATAAATGAAATAAAGAGCCGATAGAGTAGTAAATAATGAAGAGAAAGTAAATAATAAAAGGTGTTCACTATACAGTCTTTGCCAAAGCGTTCGACAAGTGTGACCATGGAATCATAATACATAAACTGAAATATATGGGAATAACAGGAAAAGTAGGGAAATGGATGTATAATTTCCTTAGTGAGCGGCGGCAAGTCATTACAGTACAAGGAGTATCTTCATCAGAATCAGAGATCCTCAGCTCAGTACCACAACAGTATTAGCTCCACTACTCTTCATAATCATGCTAACTGACATAGATGAGGACGTTACCAAAGACAGCACAGTAACAGTCTTTGCCGATGACACAAAGATCAGTAGAAAATAAGAAACCCAGAAGATATAGGATCTCTACAAACCGACATGAACAGAATCTACAAGTAAACGGAAGACAACAATATGAAGTTTAACACTGAGAAATTTCAACTGTTACTGTACGGAAAAAGAGAAGACCTAAAATCCATGGAATATTATACCCCAAATGGACAGGAAATTCAGAGAAATTCTAAAGCAAAAGATTTAGGAGTTGTAATGACTGATGATGCGAAATTTGTGACACAAGATAAGATAACAGTAAACAGAGCAAAGAGAATAACTGGGCAGATACTGAGAACCTTTAAACGAAGGGATAGGAATATAATGATTCCTCTACTGAAAACACTGATCATACCCAAATTGAAATACTGCTCGGTCCTAGCATCCCCATATAAAAAAGAAGACATTAGATAGCTAGAAGAGATTGAGAGAAGCTTCACAGCTAAGATCAATGAGTGCAAAGAACTAAATTACTGCGAAATGTTACGCGAATTAAACCTATATTCACTGGAAAGGAGAAGAGAGATATACACCATTATTTACACTTGGAAAATAATGGAGAAACTAGTCCCTAATCTTACTCTGAACCCTGTAACTCCCGAAACAACAGAGGAAAGTAGAAAAGGAAGACTGTGTCGTGTTCCCAAATTAAAGGCTAGACAGGGAACATTCTTAACCCTGAAAGAAAATAATTTTGTTGTGAGAGGACCAAAACTGTTTAATCATCTGCCTAAAGACCTAAGGAACACGAGTGGTGTTGCTGTGGACATATTCAAAAGAAGATTAGACGCTTGGCTCAGAACAATCCCCGATGAGCCGGCCGTACCTGGCTATGTGAGGTGGAGAGTAGTGATGTAGGTCACATCCGCATCCGCGGAACATCCGCACATTTTCTCGCATCCGCGTCCGCACTTTGGACTGCGGATGTCGTGCGGATGTGGACCGTTGAGATAAAACGTCATTAATAAGCGGAAATTATCAAATTCTACTATAATAATAGAACTAATTCATTGTGCGCAAAAGTGATGCAAGCGACAAGACGAGAGGCTGTTCTTGTATGAAGTTACTCTCTTGCAACCTACTTAGATCCACGTTACAAAGCTAAGTTATTTTCACCTAGTACATTAGAACGAGTTAAATCATCACTTGGCAAAGCAGTTGAAGAGCTTCAATCTCTTGAATCTGTCGCTTCGCCACCCACCAAAAGAATAACAGTTTCAGTGACAGAACCAACACCTTCAACAAGCAAATCTATCACAGAATCTCTCTCTCAGTTTCTTGAGTCAAGCAGCGATGACGAGACGTACGCGATGTCAAAAGATGTAGTAAAAATGATCGAGAGCTATCACCAAGAAAAACGCCTGGCTGCATGTGACAATCCTATTAGTTGGTGGAAAAATACGCAGAATATCTATCCATACTTGAGTAAACTTGCAAGGAAACATTTAGCACGTCCTCCAACAAGCGTACCAAGCGAGAGATTA
The DNA here is from genome assembly GCA_023014485.1 of Bathynomus jamesi. Classification (NCBI taxonomy): domain Eukaryota; kingdom Metazoa; phylum Arthropoda; class Malacostraca; order Isopoda; family Cirolanidae; genus Bathynomus; species Bathynomus jamesi. The sequence goes on along the minus strand of JAJOZX010008794.1, from coordinate 160,319 downwards.
TTTAGCAGTGCTGGATTAATATATGATGAAAAGAGAAACAGACTGGCAGCAGAAAAGGCAGAAAAATTAATGTTCCTTAAACATAACCTTCCTATAATTAAGTTTGAATATTAAACGATGAACATCTTAGTTTACTTTATTTTCATTACTCATTTATAAATACGCCTAATAAAACTTTAAACTTAATATAAATAGTTATCAAGCTAATTAAAGATCTCTTTCTATAAGGGTGGAGGTTGGGGAAAGAGGTCGGGTAACACAATTATGGTTTCTAATTGTGGCTGAAACTCAACAAAATATAACGAATTTATTTGCAGACGAATTCACTAATTGATTTCTATATTAGTTAGATGCTTGCTATTATTTTATATGTTCAGGGAAAAGTACAGCAATTATTGTACAATTAATCAATTATACTACATTATAGCTACAGCTCTCTCTATATAATAACTTATTATATACGTTAAACACAACAAATCTCGAATATATCCTAAAAATAACGAAAATGTAGACATCCGCATCCGCGGATGTTGAAATCAAACATCCTCATCCGCATCCGCATCCGCGGATGTGAAAAAAATGACATCCGCTACATCACTAGTGGAGAGTACAAGAAACCAACTCACTACTTCACCAGGCCAACTCGAGAGTAGGGGCGACGAGCTTGACCTTCGTGAAAAGGTTGAAAGGTATATATATATATATTTCCAAACTGTCCAACTTTAGAATATTTCCACATAACCTTCATTCGTCGCTAAGGTCCATATTTGACATTCAATCTACATTAGAGCATTAGTTAGATTCTCTTGTGGAATGGATCCAATAACTTCTTTGACGGAATTCTGCCAGATCTCGGGTTTTTCCACAATACACAAGTGATCTGCAGAAAAAAAATCCAGAGGGGTAAGTCGGGTGATCCGGGTAGTCGTGCTATTGGTCCATAACGACCTGTACACTGCAGAGTGAGTTGAAAAAATTAATTTAATGAAACTTGCCTGAAAAGATGCTCGAGTAGTCACTGATTAAGGAATAAGTCATATGTTTTAGAAATATTAATTTCGGTGCTAGCAACTATGAAAAACTAAATTGCGAACAAAGACCACAAAAGATCCTTTTTAGCATGTTTCCTTAAATTAATTTTTCGCCTCATAAGTATGAGGATCTCAACAATAAACTCAATTAATGCCAATGTCCATCAAAAAAATGTAGGACCCATATGTGTTTGACCTATCATGTGTATTTGTGTGCCTACATGGGTATTTGTGACCTATCATTTGTTTGACCTATCATGTGTTTCCTGATTCAGCATTTTATTTTATTTTGTTTCAGAGTAATAGCATAGCTTGCAATAGCCTCTTCTGGTATAACAAGAGAAAAAGTGAAGCTTTCTGTTTTCGGAACGCCAGCAGAGCTTTCTGGCAACCAACTACCAACTTGTGGGGATGTATTCAAAGCTTATTTTGAACATAAGCTCATTACTGCAACATTTAGCAGTCAGAAATACGCTGAAATTATCGCAGAAGTAGTGAATAATATATGTGTATATATATATATATATATATATATATATATATATCCGTGCTTCCATTCCAACAATCGACTTCAAAAGCATAGTAATTAAGGTAAAAAGATTACATAATTGAGAAGAAACAAGAACTTAGAAAGTATCCCATGAGTAAAAGATCTTTCAGCACTTATCAAAGTAAATATGATTCCTTCAGAAATTTATTTGACATATGTTGCTGCAAGTGCTATGCCTCCGGTTCTCGTAAAAGAAGCGAGTGTAAATGCGCTAAGGCGGAGAAAATCTCGAATGATGAATGGAAGTTCTGGATTGATCAACATACTGAACGAAAAATGATTATAGGTAAGTTGGACAAAGTGAAAACTTCAAAACTACAACAAATGGAAAACAGAAAGCATAAAAGACAATTCTTTAAAGATAAACAGGAAATGCAGATGAATCCTTATGATATTAGTGAGATCAGCTCCGAAAGTGAAAGAGGTCATCAAAATGAAGATTTCGAATTGAGCGAGTACGAGTTAGATACAGAAGCTAGCACTTCTCAAAATCGACACCAATATCCAGAATTATGCGAGGCAGTTGATCGATGCAAAGTAAGCAACCGTGATGCTTGTTTAATTGCTAATGCTGTCTTAAAAGATCTTAATCTATTATCTGAAAATACTACGATTGATCCCAGTAAACTAAACTACGTCGTCAAAGAACCTTGTGGAGAAGCATAGAAAGAAAGAAGCATGAAGAACAGAATAAAGGAATAGTTTGCCTTGGATTTGATGGAAAAATTGATAAAAACTCTTTCAAAAGTGGGAGAATGCCAGCGGACTTTGAATGAAGACCACTATGTGTTAGTTTCATTTACAGGAAATGAATATACTAAACATGTTGCTCCTGAAAGTGGATGGCAAGTGATATTGCTAAAGAAATTATATCAGTAATTACTGAAACCAACTCTGCATTGACTTTAAAAGCAGTAGTTTGTGATGCAACGAATGTAAATACAGGTAAATCAAATGGAGTAATTAGAAAACTAGAGCTGCCATTGGGAAGACCATTACGATGGTTTATTGCTTACTTCACACTAATGAGCTTCCATTGAGAAAATACCCGAAAGTTCTTGACGGGCAAACGACAGGACCTAGAAGTTCACAGGGCAAAATCGGCAAGGATCTGAATTTTGATCCAAAGAACAGACCAATTGCAAAATTTCCACTTCTCGCTCGAAAAGTGATGGACTTAACAGAAGAAGTGCTGGCAGATCTCAGCAGTGACCAGCAATACCTTCATAAGACATGTTTGTCAATTCAAAACGATCATGATAGAGGTTCAGCTATCAAATTGTTAGAAACTGCTCAACCTGGGTCTCTCAATAATGCACGGTGCCTGACAAAAGCAAATCGTCTCTTACGATATTACATGTCGCACGAAAAACCATCAAAGATACTTCAAAGGATTGCTCATTTTTTACTGAACTTCTATGCTCCTGCATGGTTCTTTATCAAAGGAAACTGGTCTTGCCAGGATAGGGCCAAAAACTTTTTCCTCATGATTGAGCTCTATCAAAACCTACATACAATCGACCAAGACATTATTCGCCTGTATTAAAAAACAACTGTTACGTTTGTCATCTTGAAAATATCCTTTTATCTGTTATCACTGACAAGAATAAGAATATTCGGAAGCTAGCCGTCGAAAAAGTGCTACAAGCGAGAAGGAGTGTTATACCGGGTGAAATTCGAATGTTTGAAAAGAAATCCATCAGGCTCAACTTCTCATCTTCGACCTACATGGATATGATTGATTGGAACGAAATGGATATTACTGTTCCTTCCTTACTCTCTGATGTTATAAGTAGCAATGATGACTACCAAAAACCCATAATTCTCGACACATACCCGTTTCATTCCCAGGCAAGTAAAAAGAAATGTGAAGGAAATCTCCTTTGCAAGTGAAAAAGTATACGGACATGACGCCCACCGTGGAATAGTTATTCTCAGGAAGAAATCTCGGCTAGAGAATCCAAAAAGGGAAACAAAGTCAGATTTTAAATGAATCAACAAAGGGATAGCAGTTACACTTCATATAATTTAGTGATGAACACATGTTTTGGATTATAAAAGGAAATATTGTTATAATTTTTAACCAAACTAAATTTGCTTCAAAATTTTGGCTTTTCTTCAAAATTGAGGTCAAAGTTGCGAGAATGCACATATTCATAGGCTATAAAAGTTAATGTTTTTATGATAGGTGGGTACTAGAACACCTTTTCAGCCATGTTTCATACTGACAATTTGAGTTCGATATATTTTCGCTCCGCCCTACTGTACAGACTTCAAACACATCAAAATTAATGGGATTTACCAAAAGTTAGCGTTTGGTGTGCTATGTTACGTGAGTGTATGATCGGTTCATTTTTCTTTGACGATCGTGCTGCGACTGGAATAAACTATTTTAATTAACATGCACCTTTTCAACTATGTTTCATACTGACAACTTGAGTTCGATATATTTTCGCTCCGCCCTACTGTACAGCCTTCAAACACATCAAAATTAATGGGATTTACCAAAAGTTAGCGTTTAGTGTGCTATGTTACGTGAGTGTATGATCGGTTCATTTTTCTTTGACGATCGTGCTGCGACTGGAGCAAACTATCTTAATTAACATGCTACAAATATCTTTTCTACCCCAACTAAGGACTGTTGGTGTTGGCATAAGGAGTGTAATCTTTTAACAAGATGGGGGCCTCCTCCTTCTCACTATGCCATTCCTTTACGCAGTTTCCCAGATGCAACCTTTCTTCATTGATGGATAGGCGTGGTGAAATGATGACATGCCCATTAGGGCATATCATACTCTGGGTTCAGGGTTGAAATTTTGGAAAAACAAAGTGGCTAATATGAATTCCTATGTAAAAATTAATTCTAAGATGGGTTTATTATTTGCAACTTTTCTGAAAAATCTCATTTTCATGGTCAAAATCGCGATTTTCTGATTTGAAGGCTGCCTAACGCAGCCTCAGGGCATCCAAACCAAAGCGCGCAGCTGTTCTGCATATGATTTAGTCTAAAAGCTGCTTTTCTGACCTCATCCTTGCTTTCTTGCGTGTTTCAACACCTCTGGGTGCTGAAAAAATGTTTAGATTTTACGTAAAACTTAAGAATTTTAAGTTTTTCTTCAAAGAATAGGCGCGGCTCACCAGCTCTACTCTGGTCGAGTAGCGGGAGACTTTCCACCTCCACGTGTAGGTTTACACGCCTGTTCTTCCTGGATCCCTGAAAAGCGTGGCCTTATAAGATCTTATATTATGATCTTATGAGGACTTTCAGCTCTTATGAGCATTAACGATGGCTTCAGCCTCTTCATCAGCCACTCGAACCTGAAAAGCTCTTAAGTATGTCCCTGCTTCGATCTGAACACTGGGAGCATTTCTCGATGGTCTATCCTGGCTCTCACCCACCCATCTCTCCTCTCGTGACCATACACAGCTTGGAAGCATTGAGACTTCCTGTACAGCTCTCTCGCAGGACTGAGTATGAACAGAGAAAGCGTCCACTTTGAGTGGAGTTTTCCTGAGATCCTCGAGCTCAGTCAAGGTCATCTTGCAGGTGAAAATAGGCTCGTAAATATTCTCTGATTCCCAGTTGATGAGATCCTCAGGTGAAGTGGCTTGCAGATTGACTTTGGGATTTTTATGGGGCCTCACTATGTATCACCAAAGTCTCTTCCTTCTCTGATCTTCTCTATCTGGCTCAGAGCAAAAGCTCTCTGATGCTCATCCTCACTGCACAGGAATGAAGCCAGGATGTTCTCAGGATGTGAGTGGTAAGCTCCTCTTATCACTGCAGCAGAGATGATGTTCCTGACCTCGGTAGTCTGGTTCCTCAGCAGTCTCAGGCTTGAAAAAACGTGTGCAGGACCAAATTTAAGGTGGTGCTTCACTTTGATGTCGTAGTACATTTTGAAGTAGAAGTTAAGGCAGAACTTCACGAGACCTCGAGCCTCCTCAACACCTCCACCTTCAGTCCGTGCTCCCTCATCCACAACAGCAAGATGGCCTGTGCAGTAGTGAGCCACTGGATTGGTTCAGAGGTCCGCACTTGAGACCAGCCAACTGTGGACTGAGACTTCCAGACTTGATGGCTTTGATCAGAAGATAGCAGTTGTGCTGGTCTGTGGAGAGAGATTTGACTATCTCTATTAGCTCTATGATATCTTCAGTTCCTTCCACTGGTTTGAAGTTGAAGTTGACCTCAAGTTCATTCACTTTCTCAAGAAGTTTTCCAATAGGCCCACTGAAGCCTGACGGGAGTTACAGGGCCGTCCAGCTTGATGATTAAGTGCCTCAGGGGGAGCTCGTTCACATGGAGCTGACAGATCATCCAGTGGCACTTGACCCAGCATCTTCTCCAATAGGGCTATGGCGCCTCCAGACCACCCGTGTTGGTGTTGGTAGAGTCTCCTCCAATCATTACAAGGCTCTCGTCAGCTCCTTGATCCAGAAGCCACTCATGCAGGCCCTGAGCGATCTTATGAGCAGGATTTTCTCCTTCCTCAGGTTCCTCGGGAGTGAAATGGAAGAGGTACTTTCCTTGAGCTCCCACGTGATAGTGTAATGCTCCTCGATCACTTTGCCAGGATGAAATCTCCCTGTCACTTCGTCATATTTCAACACCTTTTGTTCCTCTCCTGCTTGCCATCAAAGAATATCCCAGAGATCTTCTCCTCTGACCTCTGCGTGAGAGCTTCAACTGATGAGGCCATTACTTCCTCCTTGGCCCTCCAGACTTTCATGCCATCTATGGCCAAGTAAGCCTTGTCTTTGGAAAATGACCGGCCTTGATGAGGTCGTTCAGGAAGCCAGTGGCAACTGCAGCTGCCGGAACATTTGCCACCCTGTACCTCAAAGCTGCTGAAGCTGTCCCTTGGATCTTCATGTAGTTTCGTGTAGCAGAAGTTGGAGTTTCGGCAGGTACTTCAGCTGGAACGTCCATAGAGCTTCAGTAGCATTCAGCTTCTTTTGCAGCTTCTTCCAAGTTTGGCTCTTCGTCCTCCTCAAAGTCTTTCATGAGAAGCTCCTCATTAGTAGCCTCCTCTTTCTTCTTCCTCTTCACAGCAGAAGCTTCTTCAGCCTCCTTCCTCTTCGCTGCTTTGATCTGTCTCCTGCTGTCTTCGAAGTCTACAGAAGACAGCTGGATTCCTGAAGCTTCGGAAGTCTTCACTCTCTGGTAGTACAGCCACTGAAGGTCCAGTTTAGGAATCTTCACCTCCAAAGGACAGTTACAGTTCACAGGGCCTTGAGGGAGCATCCTGAGCATCCACTCCCCTCTGAGCCGCACAAGAGGATCTGATGCTTGCAAACGCAGACTTCACAGAGTTTATCCAGATCAGCCATCCTCTTCTCCTGGGTAGCAGACTTAACTCTCCCGTTCACAACGTCTGTCATCTCCTTTCATTTCAACAAGATCTTAGATGAGAGCGATTTTTCCGTGATTGTCACAGGCGGGGAGAACTTTACATTCGACTTCCTCCACTGAGTCATCACGAGTGAAGCCAGCTCGTCAGTCATCTCTGGATAGGGTATTTAGACCTTTGGATGTCATGAATGAAGACTTTTCCTCCTGCAGACGAATCCCTCTCTGAAGAACGGCTCTCCAAGTCGGCACCTCGCTGGGAATGAAGTCCTTCCCCGGGCCCACAACATCCGAGAGCTTGGAACCTGACATTTTCCTGGTTTTGGGGCAGATTCGGCCATCACGTCTAGTCGGTGCTTATTCTCGCTCTTGTCCAATCTGTAACAAATTCATATCAGTATGTTTAGTGTTCTTTCGCCATAAATATAGACAAGGAATATAATTTTTGGTTATAATCAGGGTTGCCAACGGCATTTTTAATTAAAATTAACCTAAATTTGGTAATGAATATTTATTTTGGTAATAGAAAACTGAATTTGGCATTGCAAATTTAATTTAAAATTCGTAATAATGGTGTAACATAAGCTTAACCTTTGTCATTCAGTACCATTTAATTTTAGCGTAGGTTATTTTTTTAGTCAACAAAGGTCTAATAAGGCAATTAGTGGTGGTAGTTAGTACTCTTCTCTCTTCTCTCTCTCTCTCTTCTCTCTCTCTCTTCTATATATATATATATATATATATATATATATATATATATATATAAATACATAAAAACAATCGTAATGAAAAATTCATTTCATGTATCCAATTGGACACACGTGTTATCATAGACAGAAATTTACCCTATGAAACTTTGTGTCCATTTCGAAACGAACTTTGAATAAAGTCTTTTCTTCACAGTTATTAAAAATATTACTTAAACAAAGTAAACAGGAGCTTCCTTAATACTTCTAGAATGAAATTATAGTCAAAACAAATATAATAATGGTGATTAAACTTCGGAAAATTACAAAAAACACTTACGAAAAAATGGCGTCCACTCACTTCTACTTCACAATTATAACTGGCGTAATTGCTCAGAGCCATCTATTGAGAGAATGTTGAACTTCGCCTTCTGCGTCCAAATGGTTACAAAGATTCAAATGGAGTAGATTTTTTTCTTATGTATGTATGTATTAAACCTGTGTAAGAGTTAAACAAAGTTAATGTGTCTAAATGGCAACAAATTACGACAAAGGGTTAAAAATAAGAGGTTGTGTTCAATTGAATATTCGGTATTTCAACATAGAACAGAAAACCGCAATTTTGAACTTGATAACGTGATTTTTGGGAAAAGTTGCAGAAAAGAAACCCCTCTTAGAATTAAATTTTACATAAAAATACATATTAGCCAGAGTGAAATTCGGACTCGGAAAAGTATGATATGCCCGAGCCCATATCGATCACCCGACTTACTCCATTTGGATTTTTAGAAATAGAAACAATAAATAATCAAATATGAAAATTATTTATAAATTAATAAACTGAAAGTAAAAAATACTTAATAAGTAAGAAACTTTAATAAGAACTAGTAAAAATAAAATTCTTTTGCATCGGGAATTTTTATGGCGAGTGTAATTTAATATTTTTATTTTTTTTGCCCACAAACTGCTCCGTAAATGCGTCAAATTATCTCTCACTAGAAAATATTGTGTAAATTAGACAAAACTGATTCAGTCATGGTTCAAACCCTTTGGTTTTATTCTAGAAAAATGCAATGTTAAAAAAGAAAAAAAAAATCAGAACGAGGAAGGTTGGAATAAATTTTTCAATTATATATACTCGTACATAACACTGTCCAACAAGTATTTTTCATCAGATATAATTATGGGTGGGCTAGAGAGCTGTTGGGACGCTGATTCCAAATATGTTTTCGGTTTTCCTCTAGCACGTCTAGTTTTCGAGATGAGACCGATCATAATAATAAAATATATATTAATATAATACTATATATAATATATAAAATATACATATAACTGTATATATAATATAATATATATACTATATATACACAATATATAATATCGTCCTTTATACATGTAGCGGAGTATTTTGTCGTTGCAGGTTAGGTGTAGGTTTTGCTTTACCGTTTCTGTACCCTCATGTATGGCATTTTGTAGTTTCAACTTAGGCTTTTCACAGGTTGTCTTGTGGTGTTTTAGGTGAGAGCAGTTACTGGTCACAAATTTGCAAACGTTGCACATGTACACCCTTTTATTTTTTGGCGTAACAGTCACATGTCTAATTATGTGTTTTATTTAGTTTTGTGTCGCCCACTTACACATTTTATTTTTTTAGGTGATTTACATCAACCCACACATCGATCATCATGCCTCGAAAGTGTAAAAATCACCCCGACAATTTCTGTTACGTGTACGGCTCGGCTCGTTCGCGACTAAATCATAACGGCACACAATCACGATGGATCTTCGGTAGACTTACCGGTTATACTCCGCTGTACAGTAGGCGACCAAGATAAGTCGTGGGCCCAGATATTAACTTTACCGCTTGTTCGAATGGATTACGTGACTGGTTGAACCAAAGGAAAAAGTCGATGCCGTTCGCTATACTCATGATATGGAGGGAGCCGAGAGACTATCATGGCGATTGTTACTTTTGCAATGTTAACATAACTGGATTCTCCGTGAAGAACAAGCATAACATCGTTTATCCGAACGTAGACTTCGCGATCAGACCGATCCCTCACGATGACACGATGCCGATTCCGGTACCTCCACAGCATGGACTCTATTCTTTAGAAGACGAAAGGGAATCCGACGAAGGTGCGATTGGCGGAGATGCAGGACCTTCGGCCGATCTTGACTACACACCTGATGAAGAGCAATCGGAGGCGGAGAGGCTTACCCAAAACGAGTTGAATGACGTCAGAAGAGACCTAGCCCTCTCCAAAGAGAAATCAGAACTTCTCTCCTCGAGTCTCAAACAGAGACACTTACTTGAGAAGAACGTCCGAGTGTGTCACTATCGAAAACGAAATCATGATTTGGCGAAATTCTTCTCTTAACAGTAGACGGTCCGACCTCTGCTATTGCCATGATATCAATGGACTTTTCGAGAACTTGTCACAGGTACACACACCATCTGAGTGGCGCCTCTTCATGATTCCTCACAGCGAAGCTTGAAAGGGTTCTCCGCATAACGGGTACTTAAAGCCGCCCATCCCGATCGCCAACTCCGTTCATCTAAAGGAGACAGCACTCATCAATGGAATATCTGTGGTGATCTTAAAGGAGGGTTCACGAAATACTGTTGTTTCCTGTGCCTATGGGACAGCCGTGCTACCGCGGATCATTACATCAAACGTGACTGGCATCAAAGAAGCACATACGAGCCAGGAACGGGCAGTATTCAGTGTGTTCCTTTAGTTGATCCAAAGAAGATTTTCCTGCCACCTCTCCACATTAAGCTCGGCTTAATGAAAAATTTTGTTAAAGCGATGGGTAAGGCGAATTCGAGAGGGTTTCGATACCTTGTTGAGAAATTTGCAAACATCAACGCCACGAAATTGAAGGGGGAATCTTTGTGGGGCCCCAAATCAGGGAGGTCTGCAGGATGAAGGCTTTGAAGAAAGCCTCAATGCCTTAGAACTAAAACTATGGCAGGCTTTCAAATGGATTTGTGGAAACTTCTTGGTAATCACAAGTCTCCACATAAAAAGATGGAGTTCAGAAACTGCTCGACGCTTATCAGAAATGAGCTGTCGCGTGTCCTTGAAAATACATTTTTACATTTGCATCTAGATTTCTTTCCCGAAAACCTTGGCGCGGTGAGTGACGAACAGGGGAACGCTTCCATCAAGATATCCAGTCAATGGAAAATCGCTACCAAGTTTACTGGAACGAAAGTACGTTGGCAGACTACTGCTGGAGGTTGTATCGCGACGATCCGGACAAGGTTTACAAAATAAAATCGTACTCCCAACTTTTTTAGGTTGGTGTACATTTCTTTTTATAAATAAAGTTGTTTTACGATAAATTGTGCTGAAATTAATACCAGTCATATTTCGATAACTAAATGTGCTAGAGGAAAACCGAAATCACATCTGGAATCAGCGTACAAAACCTGTCTAGAAAAGTGTATATATATATATATATATATATATATCTTTGATGAGAGAAAAAAGTTCGATTTTGTCGACCAGTGTAATTAAATGGCATCAGTAGTATTCCGGTTTTTGGGGAGACAGACATGGATCAATTTTAAAATCACGAAAATCACCTCCTCCCCCACCGTCCTTCATGACGGTCGCTCCTTTATAAGGTGTCTTTCATGGTCTTTCAAGAGAAAAAAATAAAAAATTTAATGTTTTAAAAAATTTTCAAAATTAAAAAAAATTATAAAGGATTCATCCTCACCTTCCTTCACGAGGAAAAAATTCTCCTGGGGTTCTTTCATGGTCTTTCATGAGACAAACAAAAACAGACAAACACAAACAAAAACAGACAAACAAACATTCGAGTACTTTTTGTTCCGGCAAGTTCCACTAGCGTTCCTTCGTTTTCGTTACCCGCTGATATTCTGTATCGGAGATTGACATTCAATTTTGAACCTTATACTCTTAAACAATAGAAATGAAAACTTAAAATAAGTATCTGACAAAGGGTTTAATAGACCTAACGAGATTATGTTTTGAGCTCAATACATACAATGACTTGTATTGTATTCTCAAAACATATTATTATAATCCAATACTACATTATCTCTTCGAATGTAATTCCGTTTTCATGCGTTAGCTAATGCGAACAACACAAAAAACAAAATCAGGTTAAAAACGTTTCAAATCAAAAACATTTTTCTTTGTTTAATATCTGTATTATGAAAAATAAAATGAAGGCTTATTATTTTAATTTAAATAAATTAATTTCTTTCTTTTTTAAGGGAAACTCATTTATTTTCATCCGCTCTGAAGCTCAAATACAAGAACTTTTTATACGTTCATAACACATGGTTAAATGTTTATTTACTTTTAAATATGTAGTTTTCTGTTATTTACATCGATATATAAATATCTTCTGGTATGTGAAATAATAATTTTACTGCATATCAAATTTCGGGAAAATTAAGGGAAAAAGTTGGGGGTGGTATAGATAACACGAAGATAAAATATCTACGCCAATAATATGGTATTAATAAGTCCTGTAAAAGGATTGGAATGTCTTCTAAAAATCTTTGAATTATGTGCTCAGAACCATCATATCCTTTTAATGTCACAAAACCAAAGTTGGGGAAATTCCATCCCAAAAGCCCTAACCAATCGGTTGATATTAGTTTCAAAATGAGAAGTAAACCAAAAGAGTAAGTACAAAAAATTAATTCTAGAAGGTTCGTGTGGGTTCGCACATATAGTGATTGGTATCGGGTATAGGTTCCCCATAGTGAAAATTACATTTATAGATTGAATTAGAAAATATATTTTACTAAACAATAATAAAATTTGACCTGCATACAATAAAAAAATAAATAATTTCGCGAAAAACAAGAGTACTTTTATTGTAATAGGCCATGCTGGCTTTCTAGGGCTAAGTATTTGGGGAAAATCACCAACAACTCCTTGAGTGATGACTCAGATATAAGGAAACAATATGAAAACCTCTGTGCTAAAGTAAACATGATTACAAGTAACTTCCGATTCTGTACAGTTTGTTTGATTATAGCGGTTTATGAGATGAGATAAATCTTCAAGTTGATTTTGTTGCGTGTGCGTGTGTTTGTGTGTATGTGTGTGTGTGTGTGTGTACTCAAAAATATACACATCCAATATATACATAAATATGTACATGTGCAAGTGATCGAGGAAAAAATTAGCGAGATTGTTAATTTAT
>JAJOZX010008794.1:17500-145000 GCA_023014485.1 Bathynomus jamesi | reverse complement strand
TACCGAAGGTACAGTACTGGTACCACTCCTGTTCATTATCATGCTAAGAGACATACACAGCGGACTAATCAGCAACAGTATAGCACCATCGTATGCAGTCGAAACAAAAATCGGCGGAAAAATCAGTGTTGCATATGAGGTGGAGGCCTTGCAGAGGGTCACAAGCGAAATATACAATTGGCCAGAAGACAACAACAATATGACATTTAACATCGCGAAATTTCACTTCTTGAGATATGGTAGAAATGAGGAACTTTTTCAACATTCATCAACTAAAGCGCTGAAAGCACTGTTTTAACCACCGAGTATAGCAATTTAGCTTGAAGTGATATAGTAATAAATAATTAATAGTTGTTTAGATTGTTTTAAGAAAATGTTGGATGTGTTCATGAATGAGAGCTTATAAATCGCTTAATCCGTGTCGAATTATGTAATTTATACGTTTCTGGTGGCAATTTTTGATAGGTCGGGTAGTTTTCACGTGGAATATGCCACAAGTTAGTAGGTGTGGTCTTGCAGTTATTTCATTGAATAAATGATGTATTATAACCAGACAACGTCACAGTAGCTTCAACGTTAGAGCAGATATCTCTATAAAAACTGTGTTTTGTGTAGAGTTAAATCATGTGAAATCTTTATATATGGCTTCCTCCGTCCAACTAATCCCAAAAGTGTTATATCTAAATGCAAAATTGAGATGAATAAACTTATACAAATTTTATTATCAGAAATCATGTGAAATCGGTGGATGTATTATAACCAGACAACGTCACAGTAGCTTCAACGTTAGTATTTGACTGATTGGGTGCTAAAAAGATATCAGTTGTGAACCTGATTAAAATGCCAAAATTTGAAAAAAATCAGATGGAGGCATTTACTTCCCCAAGCACCCCGAATTTTGGCAAAATTTGGAAAATTCACACATTTTCCCAAATAACTCCTAAACTATGTGAAATACATAATTGGTTACTTAGATCACTATTGTTAAGCATTATGTTAGAAACGGAATGATGAAAACTTCATGTAAATTGATTAATTAGTTAACAAGATAACTCTATTTTTATGAGACAAACATAACATTCTGCAGTTATGGCAAATTTGCCAATTTTTCCAAATAATTCATAAACTATGTTATATACAGAGTTATTTATTTAGACAACTGTTATTAGGTATTGTATTATAAATACAGTGATGCAAACCGCATATAAATCGGATAATTAGTTAAAGAGATAATTTTAATTTACTTAATTAAAGAAATATAAAATTTAACAATTTCAAATTTCTTTCGCATGTATAAACAAAGCCATTTCTCAATGTGTGCGTGTGAACGTGTATGTACATTTATGTGTGATGTGAATTCTGCAAAGAGTGACGCATTACACAATTACGTCATTATTGCGTCATCACCACTCAGTCGAATAAGCAAAACTGGGGCGAAATTTGATTAGTCGGTGATGACTCAAACTTTCTGTGATTTCATCAAGTGAGTAGTGTATAAAAAAAAATATGACATGTGTTAAGCTTAGATCGTCTTTTGTGTGCCCTATTTTCGGGATCGTAGAGCCACTTAATTCTAATGTCCTTCCTACCTACGGGAATGTTTTAAAAAATTTCCTCTACATAAAACATAATCATGACCTTCCTAACAGAGGTCTCGTGGATACCATATCTTCAAATCTTACAAAGTCTGTTATTGAGATTTGGAAAAAGGCATCGATCCCTTGCGTCTCTTTCCAACGAATTAAAAGCATAATCCAGACGTGGTATGAAAAGTACTGCAATTTAATGAAACACTATGGCAGAACCGGCTCTGCAAGCTTTAACAGAAGAGTTGATGTATTTAAAGAGCGCTGTAATATGTTGATGGACGTAGCTTGCTGCAAATGTTTAGATTTCTCGAAATGCATATGTGATAAAAATAATAAAGTGCCTACAGAAGAATGAGCATTTTTAACTGATCAGCGAACAGAACGGAAGATGATGATTTCAACAACAGACTGGCCTAGGACTCATAAAAACTTTGCAAGACAGGCTCAACTTGAAAAGCAGAGGCGTGCTGAAGAAAACAGTATTCCATCTTCTTCCCAAAGCAGTGGTAATGTAGAAAAACTCAACTAAACAGAGACCTCAAAATATGAAATGCACCGAACAAATATAAAAAATGAGAATTAATTTACCAACATTAGCTCGTGAATGTGACAGATACGGTATATCAGATCGATCAGTAGCGGCTGCAAGGCCGTAGCCAGAGCTTAAAAAAAAACGAGGTGAAAATAGCTCTACTAGGGGGTCCGGGGCCATGCTCCTTCAGGAGATTTTTTTTAATCCTAGCACAAAATCATGCACTTTGAGCCTATGGTAAAATCTTATTTCTGTCAATTTCCTCAGATTTCCTTTCAAATTCAATTTCCTCATTGATCCAAAATGTCTGTTAAGCCAGACGAGGCGGCCGCCTCGTCTGCCTCAACGTGGCTACGGTTATGTGCTGTTACCTCTGCAGTTCTTACAGATTTGAAAATAGTAAGCGAATCATTTCCAGAAAACATAATAGATCGAAATAAGATTAGAAGAGAAGGACACAAATACCGAAAAAGTTTGAGTGAAGAAAATCTGGTCGAAAACATGGAATCCCTTTATTTTGATGGATGTAAAGATCAAACAAAAGTCCAAATAAAACAAGGAAGCAAGTACTACCCTCAGTGTTACAAAGGAGCATGTAGTTCTTATTCAAGAACCTGGATCAATATATGTTGGTCATATTACACCACAATCGGGCCAGTCATTGCACATCGCTACAGAAATGCTATCATACTTTATCCGCAAAAATATAAGTTTACATAATTTGACTGTGACTGGATGTGATGGTACTAATGTTAATGTTGGAATTCATGAAGGGATCATAAGGTCACTTGAAGAGAAACTTGGTCGCCCACTTCAGTGGTTTATTTGTCTTCTCCACACAAATGAGCTACTACTACGGCACTTATTTTCACATATAGACGGACCAACAACAGGCCCTTCTAGTTACTCAGAAGTAATTGGCAATAAACTAAAAAATGCGAATATATGTCTGTTGTAAAATTCAAAGCTATCGAAATGCCAGCAATACCTCAACATCAAGAACTAGACCTCAGTTATGACCAGAAGTTATTATTTGATATTTGTCAAGGAGTAAGTTCAGAAATAATAGATGACAATCTTTCTCAATGAAAACCAAGACCAGTATCTAATTCTAGATGGCTCACGACAGCCATTAGAATCCTTAGACTTTATGTGGCAACGCTATGCCTATCGGAAGAACTAAGGAATTTAGCTACATTTGTTATTAAAGTTTATGCTCCTTGTTGGTTCAAGATTAAGGCTAATCCTTCATGCACTTATGGATGAAAGCATTTATTTGAGATGATTAAACTCTCAAGATATCTAGCGCCACAACTTCAAAAAGTTGTTGACCCAATTATTCAAAGAAATGCTTTCTTCGCACATCCAGAAAATTTACTGTTTTGTATGATGTGTGACGACAGAGACCGCATTCGAGAGCTTGCAGTCAGAAGAATTATCGCGATGAGAAATGATATCAAACACAAGCCTTTTGAGCTGAGGAAATTCGAAGTGCCTGTCATAAATTTCAAGGCAAATGACTATATTGATATGATATGTTGGGAAACCAGTCAAAGAACTGAATCTCCTTCGTTAAGATTTGTAGAGGATGCAGATTTACAACTTTGGTTACAGAAACGAAACATGCCAAAGTTAAACATCGAAAAGTTTCCGTGCCACATTCAGAGTGTTGAAAGGGCTGTAAGATTAGTAACAGAGGCTTCAAATTCTGTTTGCGGTGAAGAGGAGCGAGATGGATTCATTCGTGCAAGAATAAAGTCTAGATCAGCAATAAAAAAGTATGACACTAAACAACAATTCAAAATTACTTAAAAATATCAAGCAGGTTGGTGGGCGGGTGGAACTCACTCTGCAACTACCTCCTTGTGGTGAGTTCTGGGTAGCTTATCGTTTAAAACGGAAGCTAGCTAAAAGTTGCAGCACGAATCAACCAGTAAGACTAGAAAATAATATGAAAATTAAGAAAAACATAAAAATCGCTAAACTTCTTTTCAAAAATACATTAAAAGCTATAAAAATGGTATTGTTTTGTAGTTGTGCAAAAATAACAGGTTTGTATATTTTATATTTCTTTAAGTAAATTAAGATTATCCCTTTAACTAATTATCCGATTTACATGCGGTTTGCATCACTATATTTCTAATACAATGCCTAATAATAGTTGTCAAAGTAAATAACTGTATATAACTTAGTTTAGGAGTTATTTGGAAAAATTGGCAAATTTGTCGTAACTACAGAATGTTATGTTTGTCTCAGAAAAATAGAGTTATCTTGTTAGCTAATTACCCGATTTACATGCGGTTTTCATTATTCCGTTTCTAATATAATGCTTAATAATAGTGATCTAAGTAACCAATTATGTATCTCACATAGTTTAGGAGTTATTTAGGAAAATATGCGAATTTTCCAAATTTTGCCAAAATTAGGGGGACTTGGGGGAGTAAATACCCCATCTGATTTTTTTTCAAATTTTGGCATTTTAATCAGGTTTACAATTGGTATCTTTTTAGCACTCAGGCATAATAAATTTCTTAAATTTAATTTTTTCACTCCACCCTATTGGAGTGTATATCTTTTACCGAGTTTCTTACCTCTATAATGGAATCTGAGAATTTTGAGGATGGCGTGTTCGAGGGTCTGTACATTACAATTAGTAGCATATTTAATTTTTCAACTTTTGCTACTACACATTCTACGTAGCTGTTTGAGGTACTTATAGTTATTTCTGCCATATGCTTTTCGCGTGTGTAAATATCACATCCTCCTTTACGTCTCACTGTCCTGTCGGCTCCAAGGATGTTATAGTTGTCAATTTAGTATTTCTTTTTTGTCAGTACAGAACTCACAGTTTTCACAGTTCGCTTAGCAGTCCTTTAGATGGGTTTACGTGAGGTATGCAAAATTTGCTCCGGTTTCTTGCATGAGTCCTTTCAAGTATTAAATTTTGTCCGGGGAATGGTTTGATTTAAGCACCCTGAATGTTGGCTAGGATTATTTTTAATTTTCCCTTTCGTTTCTAAATACTTGTGCTTCCGATTCATTTTCCAATGGTGGTGCCGGTTTCGTTGCCTCGTGATCCTCCGAGAATTTTCCTCTCTTTATTTGTTTCGATAACCATTGTCCCGATATCGCATGTAATGTCTTTCTGTATTCCTTTTGTATGGGTCTCGGATCCCTGTACACCACCCGATCCACCCAAACTATACATAGAGAATATATTTTTGTTTTTACAATATATAGCAAATAGTATGTTAAACTTACATATTTAGTTTCCAAGTAAACGGATTTTCTGTAAAATATATTATCGTAAATTGCGGCCTATAAGCCGAACCGGCGTATTAACCGACCTTAATTTTTCCAGAGAAAAATTCTGATTTAGGCCTATACCTGCCGCATAAGCCGACCCCTCCCCCCACCCCGAACACTGAACAAGCAAACATTAAGGTTATACTACTTTCATCAAACTTTACCAAAAATGCCAGTAATTAAACCAAAAATGAACCTATACTTATCGTAACAACTTTTAAAATATTAAAAATGAATTACTACGGTATTATATTATAGTAGAATACACTACCAGTAAACAATTGACAGTGCCTATCTACGAAAGTGGCGCATCCTTAGTTTTGCGTTTGCCATTTTATACCCGCCACATTAGCCGACCCTTAATTTTGGAAGCAAAAAATTAAACTTTAAAAGTCGGCTTATAGGCCGCAATTTACGGTATATTAATTAAATAAACAAAAACAACGTTTTGAACAATGCAACATATATATAACCTTTGGTTAGCTTCCCCCGGAATTGTTCATTCTGACGAAGGTCAAGCTTTTCACTCCACCTTAGACCTACAGTTTAACGTGGAATCCGAACCACGCCCCACCAGCAGCCCAGCGTCTTAACCACTAGGCCACCGAGGGTACCCATTTATCTACCAATCACTTTCTTTATTGTGTGGAAGGATGAACAGCTGGGTTTTGCTGCGCGCCGTCTGCCATCACCGGGTCTCGAACCAGGGGCCGATGGATTCGTAGTCAGCGACGCTAACCGCTACACCACCGAGGCGCATATATATATATATATATAATATATATATATATATATGTAAGATTACCTTCGTTAACATTGGTTTAGCTTCCTCCCGAACTGTTCATTCTGACGAAGGTCAAGTTTATCACTCCACCTTCGACCTACAGTTTAACGTGGAAATCCGAATCACGCCCCACCAGCAGCCCAGTTAAAAGAATAAAACATTAAATACCGCGAAGCTTTTCGAGAGAAACTTCTGTCATCATTCAGGCGGTGGAGAGAAACTAAGAGTCAGAATTAAAAGGAGTATTTAATAAAAATCGTCATGCTTCAGGCAACTCAAACAGTAGACATTGACAGCTAAAAATTGGTAATAAAATGAAGTTGGAAAGTTCCATGTTTTATATTAAAATTACACTGCACAACACAATTTCTGTCCTTTGCACAAATTCTGCTGATTTATATGTATTTTGATGCGCTGATTACGAATACGTTATTATTTTTTCTCTAACACCCACCATTTTTCTAGAAAACTACGTCAATGTTTCCCAAAAATTATCTAAACTATGTCAAATGCGGTTCCAGAGAAGGTGGAATTCAGTATGTTGGCTGAATATTGCTGTTTTCTTATTAGGGAAACTCCCGAGAGTATGTACAAACGAAAATATCAGCCAAAAGATTTTAATTGTTGTTCTGATCTTGTAATAATTATGATGTTGAGGTATTCAGTATATTCTAATCTGTATATAAGACTTTTATTACACGTCCCTTCAAAACGGTGGGTGATATACTGATATAGGTATTCTGACATCAGATTTGAACTCAACGCATCCAAATTTATAAAATTACTTCGTTTCGTTTAATTAAAGGACAGAAAAAGTTTGTAATTTTGTCGTGCAGTGTTATTATTATTATATTATATTATTATTATTATTATTATAACTGCACATAATTTTGTCGTGCAGTGTTATTAGTATTTTTTATAATAACAGATTCGGTGAGTTTACGTTTTTTGTTATTATTAATATTTAAAAGCAATTGAACGTTATTAATATCACTTATGTTCCCAGTCTAATCCGATTTTTCATCGGCCATATTGAAACTATAATTATGTTGAAAAAAAGAGTCTCTTAAAATCAACAATTTCTTCGATGGAGCTCTTCGAACAGTCCTTACAGGGAATTCAATACACTCCAGAAATGGAGGGAAATTAGATAATTGATTTTTTGTAAGTGACTATGAGTGGAACATGGAATCCGAGAAAGAAGATTAAGTAGTTGGGGCGGAAAAAATGTCCTGAGGTGACTGTACATTGAACGGGATTTCGTTCAATGTATATTACTCTTATTATAACATAGAAAAGTTAGGATGATAATGTTTAGTTGTGGACAAAATTCAGAGAGAAATATTAATTCTACGAATGAAGGCTTGTATCATTGCGATGAAGTTCTTCTAAAAATTCCACTGACATCTCAATCTTCAAATAAGTGCCTAAATACTTAGTATATAAACACTGCATGTTCGTTTGTACTATTTTCATTCATAAAAATTTACTGTTACAATTTATGATATTTGAATTGTCATTTGATGTATGTTTAATAATATTTACTAAAAGTATTCAAGGAATTGTTTCGGCAAATGTACTTTCCATACTGTAATTTGAATCTTTAAGGATCAATATTAAATAGTTTAATAAAGTTAATTAATATTTACAAATATTTACAAATGGGTATTTGAAAAAATTCTTGGAGTAAAATTTTTATTTGCGGTACGTCAGCAGGAGCATCGAAAGTCACGCATTCCATTTTCTATGAATTCGTCTGTTAATTTTTCTGATTTGGAAACTAAAATCTGTTTTAATAGATCTGGGAGGCGAACATTCTCTAGGAGTGAAGGTTTCCGCAATGACTGTACCTCCACTCTACCCAAGTATTAACCGTAAATATTTGTTTTTCCTGTACAGTGACTGCGTGACTGTCAAAATATGATTGAACTTGCGGCACAATTCTGAAAATGAAATTACGGTACAGTACTGTTAAATCTGCAATGCCTGTTATATAGGAATGAAATGGAATGGCTAAAATAACAGTAATTGACTGTTGCCTCAACAGTAACACTAAAAATGGATTTTACTTATAATATTAAAATTACAGTAGTGAACCTGTATATTAGTGACACTTGTTATAGCGAATAAAATGTTAAGTGGTAAGTAGTATAGCCGCAAAAGGGGAGAGTGCAAGAATGTTGCAGGTTATTATGTAATGTTGCAAAGGGGGGAGGGGGTGGGGGGTTGAAAAAAAAAAAAAAAAATTTAAAAAAAAGGAAAAAAAAAGAAAAAAATTCCCCCAAAGGGGGGATGCTGCAGGTGCAACAAGGGGGGTCATGAAACTTGGAGGCGGCGTTATCCCCCAAGAGAAAGGAGAGAGAGGAGGAGGAGAGAAAGGAGGAGAGGTGTTCACCTGGCAGGAGCCAAGTGCACACTAAGACTTCAGCCGAGTTGGCGTTGTTTTATAGGCTCCTAATCAGCCAGAATCAGCCAGTTGGCTGAATCAGCCAGTTGGCTGAGCCAAGGTGAGAGAGACGCCTGAAGGAGAGAGAGAGACAGCTGAAGGAGAGAGAGAGACCTGAAGAAGAGAGAGACGCCTGTAGGAGGGAGAGACGCCTGAAGGAGAGAGGAGAGGTACACATGCAGGAGGTACACATGCAGGAGGTACACACACATACGCACACATGCAGGAGGTACACATGCAGTAGTTACACATGCAGGAGAGAGAGAGCTGAAGGAGGGAGAGAGACGCCTGTAGGAGAGAGAGAGAGAGCTGAAGGAGGGAGAGAGACGCCTGTAGGAGAGAGAGAGAGAGCTGAAGGAGGGAGAGAGACGCCTGTAGGAGAGAGAGAGAGAGACGCCTGAAGAGAGAGAGAGAGAGAGAGAGTAGTTGCCTTTAAGGCATATTATTTTCGTTTTCCTAACCTAAGAGGCCACTAAGGGGTTTACCAAAGGGCCAAAAAGAGAAGGACCAGAGGTCCTTGCTCGGCTGGAGCCGAGCTGGGAATGAGTCTTCACCAGCTTCTCGATCTTTTATAAGCCTCTATTCTGGCTGAGTTGCCAGATAGCGCAATGTGTTCCAGATAGCGCCATGTGTCCCATTAATCATCCATTGTGCAACACAATATGACGATAGTTATTCCAATTAAATTCTGTTTAAATACACCTTTATTAATTGCATACCTTTCCAGTTTTTTTTTTGCAATGATCGGATTGCTAGATATAATTATTATGCTATATATATATATATATATATATATATATATATATACATACATTCTTTTCTTATGTTAGGTAAATATATATATATAATATTATATATATATATTATTTATTTTATAACATTTAATTTTAGTTTAGAAGCAAATTTAACATTAACTTCATTGAACTTAAAGAAACAAATAACATAGTTTACCTTCGAAAACGCCATAATAGAAAATAATTAATTTTACGGTTAACTAGCTTATTTCGTTTACTATAATTATACATTCTTTTAAACAGCTTATGATACATATATAATATATATATATATATATATATATATATATATAGTGTAGATGAAGCCAATTAAATTCTACTTATTAATAAATAACTTTTTACACAAACTACATCTTAACTGCAAACACCTTGCACATCAATTCATTATCATTATTATTATTATTATTATTATTATTATTATTATTTCTACAATGAAACGGGGTCGGGTCGAAGAACACCTGATGGGTGAGAGATCTTCCCCCAATATATATATATATATATATATATATATATATATATATATATATAAAATAAACGAGTAACAACTCATGCACACACACACACACACACACACACACACACGATGAAAGGCAGAAGCTAAATCAGTTCGAATCGTGTCCCTAGAGACCTTTTTCGGGTCGAGGGATTATCCTTCTACAAGCTATTCGAGCAGAAATCACCACTGACTTCAGATATTAATATTGTCACTGTTATTACTTCTACAATGAAAATATTTACGCGTAATTTGTATGGTGTATATAGAAATATAATATATATATATATAATATATATATATATATATATAGTGTAGATGAATCCAATTAAATTCTACATATGGCAGAGTTTGTTTCTAGTGAGAAAGGAAAGCCAATGTTCTTAGTGAATGGGTTTTATATGTAAGAGATCAGCAAAGCCCAGCTGTTCATCATTCCACATAATAAAAGAAAGTGGTTGGCAGATAAACGGGTACCCTACGTGTCCTAGTGGTTAAGACGCTGGGGCTGTTGATGGTTCCACGTTAAACTGTAGGTCTAAGGTGGTCATTCCACATAATAAAAGAAAGTGGTTGGCAGATAAATGGGTACCCTATGTGTCCTAGTGGTTAAGACGCTGGGGCTGTTGATGGTTCCACGTTAAACTGTAGGTCTAAGGTGGTCATTCCACATAATAAAAGAAAGTGGTTGGCAGATAAATGGGTACCCTACGTGTCCTAGTGGTTAAGACGCTGGGCTGTTGATGGTTCCACGTTAAACTGTAGGTCTAAGGTGGTCATTCCACATAATAAAAGAAAGTGGTTGGCAGATAAATGGGTACCCTACGTGTCCTAGTGGTTAAGACGCTGGGCTGTTGATGGTTCCACGTTAAACTGTAGGTCTAAGGTGGTCACACATAATAAAAGAAAGTGGTTGGCAGATAAATGGGTACCCTACGTGTCCTAGTGGTTAAGACGCTGGGCTGTTGATGGTTCGGAGTTAAACTGTAGGTCTAAGGTGGTCATTCACATAATAAAAGAAAGTGGTTGGCAGATAAATGGGTACCCTACGTGTCCTAGTGGTTAAGACGCTGGGCTGTTGATGGGCGTTCGGAGTTAAACTGTAGGTCTAAGGTGGAGTGGAAAGCTTGACCTTCGTCAGAATGAACAATTCGGGCGGACCTTAGACCCACAGTTTAACGTTGAAACCGAATGTTATTTTTAAAATATAATTATGATATATTTCTTTATACCCTCTCGATTACATTAGTGACTAATGATGCGGGAAACTGAGTAAATGGAAATATTATTTTCTCGAAAACTATGGGTGATAGAAAACTTCTGAACCATATTTGGAATCAATATCAAAAGTTCTATACGAATCACCAAATAATTTTCAAAGGAGAATAAGAGCATTAATTCTATTAGTGAAAATATAAAGATGCAATTACTCGTCCGTACCCGTTATAGCGGAATGGTACACGTCATAGCTCCACCCAGCTACATCGGCAGCCAATCACGACGAACATCTGGTCTTTTGGGCGGAGCTTGCGATGTGCATATAAAAGGGGATATTTTTCAGTTGGGAGTAACAGTAGCTATTTTCGCGTCAGTGAATAATCATTCCTCGCCATGGACCTGTACGTCTCCCCAGACTTGTATGAAGAGAGTGATACTGCAGCATTAACTGCACTTAGTCTTTTTAGAGCGATTGATCGTGACGACTTATTTACAACGCAAACCGTAGAAGATATTTGCAGTGAAGCTCCTTACAATCCGACGCAAGGGACTACCATAGAAATGTAAGTGTCCATAATTCGATTTTATATATATATGGAGAGTTGTAGTATTTCGTCAAATAGATACTAGTCAAAAATGTCAATCAATGTTATTTCCCCATCATGCTAAAATCGAAATTGGTAATCGAACCAAAGATATCTTCACATAATGGGGATCTGTCTGTATACTCTGTATATGTTTTAAAAGCATTATTCCTTTAAGGTCCGATGAGGATTTGACACGTGTTATACAATCTTTTGAAGAACCTCGGAATATGGATGATATACTGATCAGTCAGCAGTGTCACACATCCTCCACCATGGACCTGTACGTCTCCCAGACTTGTATGAAGAACGTGATACTGCAGCATTAACCGCAATTAGTCTTTTCAATGCGATTGATCGTGGCGAATTATTTTCAACGCAAACCGTAGAAGATATTTGCAGTGACGCTCCTTACAATCCGACGCAAGGGACTACCATAGAAATGTAAGTGTCTATAATTAGAATTTTATATATATGGAGAGTTGTAGTATCTCGTCAAATAGATACTAGCCAAAAATGTCATCAATGTTATTTCCCCATTATGCTAAAATCGAAATGGTAATCGAACCAAAGATATCTTCACATAATGGGGATCTGTCTGTATACTCTGTATATGTTTTAAAAGCATTATTCCTTTAAGGTCCGATGAGGATTTGACACGTGTTATACAATCTTTTGAAGAACCTCGGAATATGGATGATATACTGATCAGTCAGCAGTGTCACACATCCTCCACCATGGACCTGTACGTCTCCCCAGACTTGTATGAAGAACGTGATACTGCAGCATTAACCGCAATTAGTCTTTTCAATGCGATTGATCGTGGCGAATTATTTTCAACGCAAACCGTAGAAGATATTTGCAGTGACGCTCCTTACAACCCGACGCAAGGGACTACCATAGAAATGTAAGTGTCTATAATTAGAATTTTATATATATATATGGAGAGTTGTAGTATCTCGTCAAATAGATACTCGCCAAAAATGTCATTCAATGTTATTTCCCCATTATGCTAAAATCGAAATTGGTAATCGAACCAAAGATATCTTCACATAATGGGGATCTGACTCTGTATACTCTGTATATGTTTTAAAAGCATTATTCCTTTAAGGTCCGATGAGGATTTGACACGTGTTATACAATCTTTTGAAGAACCTCGGAATACAGAGGGTATACTGATCAGTCAACAATGTCACACCGAAATAATGTAAGTGTTTTTCGATCTTTTTGGGATAAGAAGACACAATATATTTTCATAAATTTATTAAATGAAAGAAATCAGTACAATAAACGAATATACCGTTACAAATATACGAACAAAAACATTATAATATACAACGAGTACGTACAATTGGAAAACGGTTTTTTATCTGTCTGCATACCATTTCATCGTTTCGGCGAGTGTGACACGGGTCAAATAAATTTAAAAAATTTATAAATTCTTTATCATTTGACATATGCATGAGAAATGAGACACAGTACATTCCGCAAACATTAGTAAAATATCCTTGCATGCGAAATGGGGACCACACAACTTCGGGAATATGTAACTGAGCGAGAAATTTTACAATAATAGGGTCACTCCAGGGTTGAGTACCGAGTGAATCAAAATAGTACAGGCGCTGTCTATTTTTAAAATAGACAGCGATCCAGTGAATCCCTTCATTACCGATGATGTCTGTGTTCGACTACCGCATTCTCGCGTACTTGGCAAACTCAATGTCTTCGCAAACACGCCGATAAATTTGGAACGTGTGACTCGCTCCATTACTTTCTGAAGTGTATTAGCATCCATTTTAAAAGTCAGTGATAACGCTCCTAAATCTATCTACTTCTATTAGGGCTTGCGATTCGAGATATACTAGTACACTAACAGGCGCGTCTATAGGACTTGGCGAATTCCAGCCGCACTGAGATGTTCTCTGCTGTGGGGTTAAATGGGTATTTACGCTAGCAGATAAGTCAGGTGTAATGTCAAACGGATAAAGGTTAAATTGATCAATGAATTCTTCCTGCGTTACCCCATTACCAAGCTCATCACAATCACCTGCAATATGGGTCAGATTACTATAGGCTCTGGCACAAAGAGGTAACACAGCGTCTGATGAATAGTCCGTACCCATTGTTCCACCCAAAGCAGTGCCATTAACGTATAGAGTTATATTTTTAAGTCCGAAATTCTCGAATTTAAAGGCACTCTTTTTATATTTTCCATTCACCGAAGCGTGGTCCTGCATGCCGATTAATATCCTTTTAGGAAGATTTCCCAGGGCAATGTTTTCTATCTGCTTCGATGCCAACCCTGCAGGAACCGTATATAGTTTGATCTGCACTCTGTTAATAGGATATTTCACTGTAGCGTTTAGTAAATTTTTCTCAATTTCTAGTTGTTTTGGTGAACTTAATTTCACTCGCCGTACGCGGAGGTATGTGTCCATAATGTGAACCACAACGGCTTTGCACCCTCTTCTTGATTCGCATCCAGATTTAAGCAGATCTCAGGACTCGTGCGGGTGAGCTTTATTTTCATATCCACCCCGTTCACAAGCAACTTCTCCTGGAAAGTGAAATCTGTGTGCAACCGTCCAAAACACTCGTATATTTTCTTTTAGAATTTTTAAATTTGTCCTTTATACTATTTTCATCTTTAGTTTGATAATATCCCTCCGCACTTAAAAAGGTAGCCTTCGCTTCTTTGGAAAAGTTGAGGACATTTTCCAAATAGGCTCGTAGATGATAGTACCCCGTGCCTGCCGATATGTTGGTCTGATTTAAATATACGTCACACTGGTTGAATATGGCGTGCAGAAAGTTTGTTTCAGGGTATACAGCATATTTGTCATCGCAGACCGTTCCATCAGAATGGGCTATACGTAGCTTAGCGTACATGTGCACACAGCTTGGATCAAAAAAGTAAGGACCTGAGCTGGGTATCACGAATTCTATAGGTGCACTCGGGGAACTAATTGTGTTTAAAGGGTTAATTGTAATAAAGTCACTGTGCTCAATAGAAACTTGGGTTGGCGGGAGCTCAAAAAAGGACAGCTCCGATTTACAGCATTGTGAACTACATGGGTGGATGAAGCGTGCCATGGCGAAATAGTGACTCCTCTCTCGACAAGTGGTAAACAAACTATGATTCATGAGATCAATATCCTTAGCTTATATCAGTCAAAAAAGTGGTCAACCATAGGTTTCATTCGCTTACAGCATTTCTTTTTTGATAGCTTTTACGTTTAATACCACGTGACCCCTTCTTCTTGGGAGCCCTCTTCTTCTTCCCGCCACCACGCATTTTTCTTTGCATCTTTGATGATTTCGTTCCGTGTACGCTTTAAATGTTTTTTTAGAGCTTCTTTAGGTTTAGCCCCGGCCAATATGTCTTCTGCAGTGTTAAGGCCTGATTGTAGCGCTTTCCTTCCAAGGTATCTGGCACCCCTCTTCAGCAAAGGAACAGCCGTACGTAGTATGGATGAAAAAATGGATCCAAGTCCACTACCGCGCTGGTATCGCATCCCTCGATAGACGGTGAAAGGCTTTCTATCCATTATAACTCAGTGCGTCGAAAGTGTAGCTTCACTGTTAAGCTCCCGTTACCGAATGGGAAGTTTTCCCTCAATCGTTCTTATATATATTGTGATATTGGTTAAAATTAGTTGCGACATTCACATAATGGGGTCTGTCATATGTAATACTCAAACTCCTTCCTCTATGGTTGGGGATGTGAGCAATGCGCAGCAGGCGTGCCTGGGTATCCCCAACAAACTGGTGCTCCACTATATTACTGTAAATATAGCACATGTCTGGGGACCTTTCAGCCAATTTCTCCATCTTCAATTGATACATTAATCTGGACAAGTTATACTGTGTCTCGTGAAATGTGTCTCTTTGGAAGGCTGCGCTATATCGGCCGTTGGTTAGAATTTTGAACTTTCTATGTTCTTTAAGACGTCTGTTAGTCTTTGATTTTAGGATTAGTGTATGTGCAGGGTTGTTTACGATTTCATATACTAAATCATTCGTAAGGTTTGAGTTTCTTAAACTTACGTTTAAGCCTCTCACAACATCCTCGGCCGAACCATATTGACCCGGCCCTAGTCTTACTTCTGTACTGTAATACCGTGCAATCTTAGTCCGAGCGATGCGCATAGTTTCATCCATAGCTACCCCAGCTTTTTCACACTCGTCAATGTCTCTAAGAATCGTAAAAACGGTTTCTTTATGTTCAATATTTAAAAAGACGGTGTCCAGCTGAATTTCGCATATCCCCACCTCATACGAATCACGACCCAATTCAATGTGCCCATGGAGTTCTGTTACAAAGTTGGCTAGCGTGTTGTTAGGGTGTACAGACAGGGACGAGGAGGACGGGAGTGTGACGTAGAAATGGTTAGGAGCCATGTTGCATACTATTTAAGCTTCATTATTGCATCAGCTTTTATATAGGTGTTGAAGCTTTCTGGGTACCCTAGCCATTTCACCAGGTACATTTTTCTCCTTCCTGAACCTTTGCTTCCTAAAATTTTCTCAATTTTAAACACATTTTTTTCTAAATTAAACGCAACTTTCTGCAATTCCTCGCGGTAAAAGCCCTGAGATTCTTCCCCATTCAAATCTTCAATGTAATACATCATTATCTCACCTTTAGGTCTCACAGCCCTAACTTTAAAAATCTCGCGTGTCCATCCTTGCTCAAAACCCTTTGCGAATTTATTCCCCGAACGCGACAGCCTTACATAATCATTGATTTTGAAGCACGCAGAGTGTGGTGGTGGTGGTGGTGATCCATCTCTTCTCGGGAGCGTACCTCTTTCTAAAACTTCGTTAGGTGTTGCCCCAATCGTGCGATGGTGTGAGCGGTTGTAGGATGATGCCAATGATTCCAGAATGTCTAGAAATCTGTATGTGTTTTTATGTGTAAAATAACGGTGCATGCGTTCCTTTATGGTGCGCTGAACTCTTTCAGCTAAGAAGCCTTATGTATAGAATTGGTTGTGTAATAGCTGATATTAAACTCTGTCAACATATTCTGAAAAGCACGGCCTATAAACTCCTTCCCCATATCCGTACAAAAATAGCCAGGAACCCTGTTTTCTTTTAACATTAGCGTTTTGGTGGCTTTAGCAACTGTTTCAGGTGATTTATTTTTCAGAGGAACTAGCCACAGATATCTAGAGAACACGTCTATTATGAATAGAATGTAGCGGTAACCATCGTTATACACAGAATATCTTTGCATGTCTGTTAAATCTGCTTGCCAAATAGAATCAATCGAGGAAGCCGTTGTCTTGGCTGTTTTAAACCTTTTTCTCACAGGCTTATGAAGCGTATAAGCGTCCTGCTCCCTCAAAAATCTTTCAACATCTTTTTTTCCTACTCCGTAAACACTGTACAGTCTATCTACGCCGCCGTAAGAGGATGGGGTAGAAATGTCATAATAGCATTTAGTTAATACGTTAGCCATTTGCGTATTTTAGAGGCACGTGGGTAGGGTTGGTTTAACCTCTTCTTGCTCCTCTTCAAAGGTGTTACCGCCGGGGGTGACGGCGCCTTCAATTGTGTCACAGGCGTTGCATGTTCCAAGTCTTTTAACCTGTTCAGATTTCCTATCAACGTTTTAGGGACATTTATTTGTTGTAGTCTTGCTTTAATATGCTTCCATCCTGATGGTGATGGCCTATCCCACTTTCTCACCAGATCATGGACAATGTCTACGATATTCGATCCCTGTACCTTTGATCCTTCCACAATGATCTCCCCTGTATCGGTCCATTGTATGGCGGGATCCTCATTCAATAGATTAAAGACTTAAGCCTTTACCTCAATGTAAGTGGGGGGTATTTTTTAATACATGTTCGATATGTTGTGTGGCTAATCTTTTTGGTTGGTCAGCTGTGTCGTCGGGTACAGATCCTATGTCGCCATCGTCCCCCGTGCTGTGCCTAATAACCACAGGAATCTCTGTAGGGCTCTTATAATTTTCGTACTCGTGAAGAAATTTCTGCAGAGCTTCTTGGTATAAGATTCTTTTCTCATCAGGTGTTTTTTCACTGTTTAATAGGGCTAACAATTCGCTTTCCATTCTTTTAAGTCTGCTTTTACGGGATCTAGATACGTGTCCCTTTGCAGTGAGGCGTACACCTCGTGGGGAATCACTACCACTTTCTTCATTATATTAATCTAGTCAGTAAAGGACCCAAAACTGAAAATAAGATGGGGAGAAATGACCCTCCTGTTTGTACAATAATTCGTTTTTTCTTCGCTACAGTTTGGCTTTTACGAGCGAGTGCACGTATTATGTTCTTGTAGCGGCGTAGGCGAGCCTTCTGATGGGTTTTCATTGATACATTGCAATTTATAACGTTAAGACAGATTTCACAGATGCATTTTAAAAAGTCGGCATCGATATTTTTAATAAACATCTGCTGCATTGCCCGAGCAGTCGATGATAGATTTTTATTAATTCACGGTATTTCTTTAGTCTCTTTGTCATTCTGGAATATACACCGTTTCAGGCTCGTTTGGAAATATATTCGTTCGCAGAAGCACTCTAAACGTGTTTCGCGGATGAAGGTCGCAAAGCAAATATCCGTAACGCGTGCTTGTAGCTTCTTTATAAACTTCCAAAAACTCCTTACGCTGATTCGGGAACATTTGATTGGCTAATACCCCAATTTGTGATACATCTCTACGTTGCGCGAATAAGACTAGATATTGCGTATTTAACGACACATCGCGCATGTATCTATTTTTGAAAAATAGATTCTGATTGATGAAGAACACGCTTATGTTAAGATGGTGGGAGAATACTGTAAATGTCTCGGCAAACGTTTTATCCATCTCCAACATGAGATCGTCAATTACAATGATTGTATGTTCATTTCCCTTTAACGAATTAACGTCATATACGCCTTTGTGGAACAAAATATCATCTTGGTACTCGTTGAACACTGATTGATACGTCGAATAGCACCATATAACTTTATGCACAAATTTCGAGAACATCTCCCCCTTTTCTTTAATGATTTTAAGCATAAACACAGTTTTACCACATCCTGTAGGTCCAGATATAATACATGTGGATGGGCTCGTGAATCTGAATTTTCTACAGAGTCCATTTCTAACACGTCACACTCCTAAGTGAGTCATTTACAAAATATTACAAATTTTGAGTGCTGATCCTTATATTTCTTCTCCCACAGAACCGTGAATGACGATGAGGTAGAGCAGCCCATTACGGATGACCTCGACGACAGTGTAGTTGTGATCTCCTCCCCTGAACCCTCACCAGCGATACCGGTAACACGTCCAAAGCGGAGGTATGAGAACCCACGTCAGGTATAAAGCGACCGAAATACGCGTCTGTTGCAGCGGTAATAGATCCCCAACCCTCAACCTCTTACGCAACAACACCCCCAGCAGCACCTAATATATCCCCTTATTCATCCGCCGCCCCCCGTTCTGTTAAGTCTACAATAATAGAGCCCCAACCATCAACCTCCTACGCAACAGGGCCCCCATATCAGCACCTTCGCTAATATATCCACTAATTCCGCCCCCCGTTCTGTTGAGGATGGTATAACGCTGGAATTGGTGCGATCCGCAGCCCCCCCAGCCTTGACTAGAAATCGGTATATAGAGTCAGGGTCGACCCTAGAGTCATGTATAGCAGTGGAATTGAGCGCGGGACTACGCCGGGTTGTAGAGCATATTATAGAGTTTGCTCTTCAGAATCGTGACGAGCGTGAAGTCAGGACGAGTCTGTCCTTTGGATTCGGGTCAGATGACGGTGATGTAGACGATTATTGGGTGATAGTGCCATTTAGACGTTTGGCGGCTGAAGATGTAGAATATATATTAGGGCGTATAATGCAAGCCGCCCAAAGTAGTATAGCCTTCAATATGGACAACTTCACGGTAAATATTGACCATGTATACCGTGTTGCGGGTCATAGTGCCATACCGTATACTCTTAACTTCAATTCTCAAGCTATTTACGGCATATAAACGTCGATCGTGGTTGCGGCTTTATAGCAGTACTCTTAGCACGTATGTTTACTGTACAAAATACACGAACTCAAAAAATTTGGTTGCCTACAGTCGTGGAGCATG
Source organism: Bathynomus jamesi (assembly GCA_023014485.1). NCBI lineage: Eukaryota > Metazoa > Arthropoda > Malacostraca > Isopoda > Cirolanidae > Bathynomus > Bathynomus jamesi. The sequence continues at coordinate 125,142 of JAJOZX010008794.1, read as the reverse complement.
CCCGTAAACTAGCTGTAGACTGTGAACTTGAATTTGACTGTAATATGGGTCCTGAAGAGCTGAGAAGGGTAGAACAGGAAATGAATGTCCGCATAGTTGTGTTTGGGTTGGATGATCGTCGTAGACTGTGTATGTTTTTAAAAGCTGTGTGAGAGATCGTACAAGGCCCCTACTTATTTTAGGATTGTCAGGGACAACGTATCTCCCCATCCGTAATATAAGGTGGCTTTACGCGAGTTATGACAAAAGTCGAAAATATGGGAGACATCATGATTTGTGTAAGGGGTGCCTCGAGTTTGCGGATGATATAGTGAGACATTGTAAAGAATGTCACATGGTATGTGAGCAGTGTAAAAGCACCAAATGTGAAAGCCGTGTAGTTGAAGCTGAGAAGAGAGACTGTGATGTGTGTAGACGCACATTTTTCAATAATAGCTGTTTTGATTTCCATAAATCAATTGGCACGTGCAGGAAAATGAGAATCTGTGAATGTGGTATGTTTCACACAATGGATAATTGGGGAAAATTTAAGCACAAGTGTGACGTAATTCACTGTCCTACATGCCAGGAGGAATATAAGGCGGATGGAGTAAAGCATGTATGTTATATGAAAGATGCTAAGCCTAAAAATAACCCTTGTATAACTGTATACTACGATATAGAAACATATACGAACGCTGAAACCAAAGAGGTAATTCCACATTTACTTGTGAGCCAGACTATCTGTGATGAGTGTATGGATATCGAATGTGACGAGTGCCCCAAATGTGGTAAACGGACAAACGTTTTTAAAACGAATGTCAGCGATAGTCCTGTGAAACTATTTGTGTCCTATATTGTCAAGTTAGCCGACAAGTTCAAAAAAATGACTGTGTATATTCTCGCCCATAACGGGGCAAAGTTTGACACGCAGTTCCTTATAAGGAGTGCTTGAACACGAATCCTCTGAGATATTTACAGGTGATCCATTGAAAAGAGGCAACAAATTAATACAGATGCAGATAAGAGGCAATGTACAATTTAAAGATACTTATTATTCACACCTTGTAAATTAGCAAAGCTACCCAAGGTGATGGGGGTAGCAGCTGAAGTTTCCAAAGGATACTTCCCATACACTTTCCTCACCAGCGAGACTTTAAACTACGTAGGCCCACACCCCCAACAGTTTAATGAAAGTAACCCTTATAATATAGTGATGAATGTGAGCGTTATTGCGTGAATGATGTGCGCGTGCTTAGAGTATGTTTCCAGGCCTTTAGAAGGATGTACATAGCCCGTTTCAAATGCGATCCACTGCAAGTCGCAACCACCATCGCATCATTATGTTTTACGGTGTTCAAGAATAACTTCATGCCGAAAGACACCTTAGCCATTATTCACCGAAACAATCCCCGCAGTTACGGGCACAAGGCTATTTACTGGCTCATACACCTACAGCAACAGACAGGTGTATACATAAAGCACGCCCGCAACACGGGTGAAGTACCCATTAAGATTAATGGACGTGTTTTTTGGGTTGATGGGTTAAGTGAAAACCGTGTCACTGGTGTGAAGACTGTGTACTCCTTTAACGGTTGCTGGTGGCATGGATGCCCCCGTCCTGAGTGCGGAGTCACCGGAGATATCCACGGTAGGTCTCCTGCCGACTGTCTTGCATCGACCCGCACCCGCGATCAACTTATAGGATCACAGTTCACTCACAAAGTCTTGTGGGAGCATGAATATGATGCACGGATGGAGACAGACGAGGTGTACCGTGAGGAAATAAAAGCGATCAAGCGTTCAATGGTGCTGGATCCTCTCAAATGTGGTGATAGCTTGTTTGGAGGACGTACAAATCCTTTCAGACTATACTTCCCACCTACGGAGGGCGTGAAGCTCCATTACTACGATTTCTGTTCTTTATACCCATACGTGATGAAGAGCAATCCGTACCCCGTGGGCGCTCCTGAGAAACTGGTGGGCCTAGCCTACCATCCATCAATGAATTTTCAAAAAATTTGAATGATCGTTACTTTGGGATCTCTTTCGTAGACGTACTCCCCCCACGCAATTTATGGATGCCGATCTTACCTGTCGTTATCGACGACAAGCTCATGTTTCCCCTGTGCGTGAAGTGCGCGGAAGAGGATAACGGCGAATGTAACCATATACCCCACCAGCGTAAGATCAGAGGCGTATATACAAGTCCTGAGTTGGCCCTAGCCGTGCGCCATGGTTATAGAATACTGAAGATACATGAGGTGTGGAGGTTTCAGAAGCTACCCAACCTTTTCACACCATATATAAACACCTTTTTGAAGGATAAGGTTGAGGCATCAGGGTATCCGCGAGGAGTTGATACCGAAGATGAAAAGTCTGCCTATATTCAACGTTACCGCGACCGCGAAGGTATACAACTTGATCGTGTCCAAATTGTAAAGAATCCTGGCAAGCGCTTTAGTGCAAAGTTGTGTCTAAACAGTCTATGGGGAAAATTTGCGCAGAATACCGGCAGAGGGAGCATTCATTTGGCACAAAGTTATAGCGATGTCTGGGATTATGCCAATGCCCCCGATAAAGAGGTCATGGAGATCGTAAATGTAGGTAATACTTACGTAATAAAGTACAACAACACTGAATTTGCCACAGATACCTCAAGGGTTACAAACATACCTGTGGCCAGCTTCACAACAGCCTACGCCCGTATAAAACTTTGGGGTCTATTGCATTCTCTTGGGCGGAGAGTATTGTATGCCGATACAGATAGCGTGATATTCACAGAGAGGGAGGGTGAATACATGCCCACTATTGGGGAGTTCCTCGGCGAGCTCACTGATGAGATCAAGGATGAGTATGGGGACAACGCATACGCCGACTCTTTTGCCTCAACAGGACCTAAGACTTATGGGGTACGGGTCAGGGTGGGGGAGGAAATGAAATATATCGTGAAGGCAAAGGGTATTACGCTCAACCATGCGAATCGGGAGGTTGTTAACTTTGAGTCGTTGAAGGATCTAGTATGTTTGGATGAACAACCTCCCCAACTAATTGTAGGCACCCACAATTTTCGGGCGCAGAAGCTGGGGGGCGTGAAGGAACTTAGGGGTACGATGGTGTGCCGTAACACCTATAGGAAACGTTACCAGTTACCTGGTACCTATGATACCGTACCCTTTGGATACCAATGATGCTTCTAACTCACACGTCTTGTATATAATCGTATCTATTTGTAAATATATATATATATATATATTTTAAATATATATAACTTGACTATCTCGTTTATTAAATCGTATTTGTAAATATATATAACTTGAATATCTCGTTTATTAAATAAATCATGTTTCAAATAGCGTTTCACTTTCTCCTTGTGTGTGTGTGTGTGTGTGTGTGTGTGTGTGCAGGTGAAAGTTCTAAGCTCCGCCCACTGTAAGACCGTGAGTCATGCTACTATCTGGGAGTCCCTGCGTGGTCAGTCGACCGCAGTAAGCCCGAGAGATCAGACGTGTATTCAGATCAGACGTGTATTCAAATGGCTACCTTTAATATTGCTTGTACAACGTTTACGAAATGGTATTCAGTAAAGTGCCAGGATGTGGTGGATACCGAAAAACTTCCTATTCATCCCTCCTATGCCTCTTTTAAAAACACATTGGATTGTGCGAAGTTCCAAGATGTACAAATACTCTACGGATGTTCTGGTGAGACCGTTGAAGGCTTTCGTTGCACAGACGATGTGCTGAAGTATACTGCAGAGCTAAACTTATAAAGTCTCACATACACCGTGAAGTAAAAGAAACAACGCGTGCAGAAGAGAAGCAGCAGGTATGGATAATGAGTCTTGCTGATGGGTGGTGTGACAAGCGGTATTACGTCATGCTACACCATGTCGATTACTCATACCCTACGACTGGAAATGTGAATCTCGTGATCATGGACAATCTTAAGTATTTTTATCACTATATTAACGTATATCATGATGAGGTTCGTAGTGAGGTTGTGGCTAGTGCCCTGCGTGAATTTTTAACAGAGTTTAGAGACGAGTATCGTTTGATGGGCAGAAAGGAAAAATATGAACATATGTTCCTCTCAAATAGTGCGCCGGAGTGTGGAGATATTTAGTAAAACATAAAATGTTCCTAGTTCTTATCCAAAATGTCTGGTGCGTAGGCTGGTAGTGATATTCTTGTACCGGTACAACAATTCGACTCGCGGAACAAGCCCATTCACGTATCATCGAGTCAGCCGCCCGTCGAACCATTCCTGCCTACCTGCGTGCCTCACACGGCTCATAGTTATCTCAGAGCTTGAGCCGAGTGGACGTGCGCTCTTCGAATACGATGGAACTTCCTTTGAGCAGCATTCTCAACGCCTCGTACGATGTGTCCGTGACGAAATCGTGTGCGCGTGTTCAGGCGTAATTCCGGTACCATTAGCTATGTACTGGAAACGGAATGTAGACCGACAAACAAACGGGTTTATTTAAGTATCGAGGAGATGAATAGAATCTTTGTGATAGTTGAGAAGTGGAGTGAAGATCGTTATAAAATACCTGCTAACGTAGGTACAAGAAGAGAGCAGATTAGTGACGCACCCTCATACGCCGTTGTATGTACGTTGTGTATAAATAACGATCGGCCGTGCATTGATATACGGTTGATGTGGAAGAATGCTTCTGATAATAACGCTCTTATTCCTACGCGAAACCGTTTCATCCTCGACAGAATGTTTGAAATCGTCGGATTCCGTAAGCTGAAACCTATATTAGACGCGCGTGTTACGGACATGCTTTATTTGATACAGTACTTGAATACGCATACACCGCTCTGCTCGATGGGTTTACCGAGTGTAGGACTGGTGAGAATGGTCTAGTGCTGGATGTTTATTTAAAAAGTTTAGACTCTTTGAAATACCATGAACTTTGGTACAAAGCAATTGATCGGTACAAGGCTGAGCTCACCTACACCGTTCACCCTGAAGAACTATTTCTTTATATAACGCAGTTGTCGTAACGATTTAGAAGATTATTTCAATTGCCGCTATGTTGAGTGAGTTCACGATTGAAAAGCTCGAGTCGGTAGAAATAAACCCTCGATTGGAAAAGCGTTCTTATAAACTTGTGTTTAATAATGTAGCTAACGATGAACTCTTTGTGCGTGCTTTTGATTGTATTCTAGACGTGTTTAAAGATGACTTACCAACCGGTTGTAAAGTGGGAACAAAAATAGTACTGAACGATATGAAAGCCCTTCATATCGAGTACAGGTTTCCCTATACTTTAAGCGGTGAAATATTATTAAGCCGCATATACTGCGTAATGCAGAGCAATAATGATGTAATTGTAAACTCGATTAAGACCGAGTTTAGTATTTTGAAAAAAAAGTGAATTGTATTTATATTTTGCTTGACATTTCTCCTGTACTGATTATACGCATATTTCTATTGATTTGTGTTTATATATATATATTTTGCGTGATATTTCTCCTGTACTGTTATGTACATATTTCTATTTAAGTGTATATTTATTTGAAATGTATATTTTATTTTATATATACCATAATTGTGTGTATATATTTACTGTTATATGCATATTCCTCAAATGTATATTTATTTTCTATATATTTATAATAAACAGAATGATGCAATGTTGTTTTACTTAATTGTTATGCCTTCTACTACCGGTATTCGAAATATAATAATGTATACAAGTATTGCGGTATCTGGCAAATCAAGCCATTTACAGCCAACTGGTGATTAGGAGTCTATAATAGTGTATACAATGGTATCTGGCAACTCTGTCTTCGATAAATGAATACATGGCGCTATCTGGCAACTCATTTACAGCCAACTGGCTGATTAGGCGTATATAATAATAATGTATACAATACTGCTAAAAAGAGGTATCTGACAACATTTACAGCCAACTGGCTGATTAGGAGTCTATAATAATGTATACAATGGTATCGCGGTATCTGGCAACTCAAGCCATTTACGCCAACTGGCTGATTAGGAGCCTATAAAACAACGCCAACTCGGCTGAAGTTTTAATGTGCACTTGGCTCCTGCCAGGTGAACACCTCTCACCTCCTCCTCTCCTTCTTTCTCTTGGGGATAACGCCGCCTCCAAGTTTCCCCCACCCCCCTTTGCAACAACCCCCACTTTGCAACATCCCCACCCCCTTTGCAAAACATTACATAATAACCTGCAACATTCTTGCACTCTCCCCTTTTGCGGCTATACTACTGTGGTAAAATTGCAGGCTTATTTGATACTACAGGAATAAATTTTAAAAATATGGTTACTGTTAAGATCACTATTAAATCCCTGCAGTATGGAGGCTAATGTTAAATAAACGAAATATTCACCATCCTAAAATTAATTTGGTACCCTAAACTCTCAGTAAAATAGTGTAAAAACAACAGGAATTTTTTTACAGTGCACATTAATAAAGAGAAGAATTTAACCACGTGAAACAAGTATTTCATAAAAATAAAACAGAGTCAGCCACATTTGGATTTCCTTCATTTGTAGGCAAAGCATTGACTTACAACTGAAGAAAAGAAGAGTGGAAACACAGATCAACAAGAGAAATATTCCCATGATCAAGTGCCAATAGTCATGTTAACTTTTTTTCAAAAAAATTTTATCGCCCGCACTTACACAATAAGTTCAGTATCTTGATTTCCGTGTTACATAGGGACTACATTTTTTGACGAAGTTTGGGATTGTTGCTATCCTGCCTTTTTTATTTAATGTGTTTTGTCGATCAATGAAAATGAAGGTTGGGTTGAGCATCACGCTGAACAATTATCAATACTATTTTACATTAATCTGTGTACTTTAGGATTATTTGGCTAATTACTACAGACTTTGTGATTAATGCTGTTTAATTCTATATTTTCGTATTTAATAAATATTTATCTTGTCTCTGATAGTTTATAAATCCCTCATTCATTTTATTTTTATTTTCATTTAACTGTAAATTTTCATTAATCTGCGAAGCCCTCTCAAACCGTGTTCATTTGTTGACTTCCATTTGCATCCAACTTGGCGATCCTTGAGGTGAAATAGGCTGCAAGTTACGAAACAAAATTCCAAATATATGAAGGTATTATTTTCTGGTAATGAAATAACAGTTTCTTGTAGCAAACAACACATTACGTTTTCGATTTCTGCACATTATTATTTTATACAAGTAAATATATAAATACGGTCAAAACGAAGTCATCTTATAGTATCATCCAGCACGATCTCCAAACGTCTTGTTAATTTTGAGAGCTTAACCCGTGGTTCACTTTTTATTTTCTTCAAGTTTTTTATTTCTTAAAATTTTCCAAACAAACGGTAAACTTTTCATAATTATCCTATGCATGGTACAAAAACATAAAGACGAAAAAAAGATCTTCACATGTTATATGCTGAACAATTTGAAGCTTATATGGATACAGCTGCAGACGCTTGCGCACGACTCTATGCACACTTGAACGAGGAATCTGCAGTTCGACTCTGGCACGACGGATGAACTTTCTCGGGCTACTACCAAAGGCCCGCGCATTCGTTCAACATCTTCTTCCGATCTTGTTCGCCATCCAGAGTGTTCCTTTAGAACACTGCCAGTCTCCTCAAATTTCTTGGTCCATGCATATAGATCTCTTCTGGTGGGTGGTTCCTTGTAAAAGGTTGTACGGAATCGCTGTTGCACCAGAGTAGGGGACTTCAACTCAGCCATCCATAACACACATTCCGCTTTTTCTTGTGGGGTAAAAATAATTGAATCTGAAACAAACAAAAAACATGATGACAAAAACTTATGCAAATGTTGTAGTAACTGGCAAAGTTTCAACATTCTCACATTAATACTTTAAAAATTACCAAGTTTCAAAGTTGTTTCATTTCGAATGGGACACCCGGTATATAAATTGCCAATATGATTTATATAAAGACGAAGTTAAGTATTTTGAATTTATTTGTTTATTTTTGTAGCTGGTATTAGAATTTATTTGACCTATTGAATTTGGTACTGAATTTATTAACATAAGGTTATTGAACCTATTTATATTGATTACACAGGCCTGCCATGGTTTTGATGTCCAAATATTTTCTCACTTTTGTAGTAATTTTTGCACGCTGATTCCGAAAATAATATTAATTTTTCGCCATCACGTACCGATTTTTCACAAAATGTCATATTTCATATTACATATGTAAGTAATTTTCATTAAAATTGACTCAATTAAATTCTGATGAAAAACTACTGCCTATAAATGCTTCCAGACCAGAAGTGACGTCATAGCGTCTTCTAGAACATTCGAGAAACGCACCGCTAGTATATAAGTGATTGACAAGCCACGAGATGAGTCAGTCTGTCTAGTGCGTGCGGGGTTATAGTTATTTATTATTCAAAGGTGCCGGTGACTATATTTCCCTTTTGAAATTTGTTTATTTGTCGCTATGGCAAACAGAGGGTGTATAAATAGTCCAAACATTTTCTGTTATATTTGTAGAAAATTTACTGTGAAAAAACAAAGGCAAGATATTACAGACTTCGTCAAGAAAGCATACTAGGCGTACTTCGGAATGAAACTTGGGGATCAAGACAAATCATGGGCTCCACATAAAGTTTGCAGTGTTTGTGTTGAACAACTTAGATTGTCGAGTAAAGGTAAAAAGGATTCTTTATCTTTTGGGATTCCAATGGTCGGGGTGAGCCTAGAAATCACAGCAATGACTGCTATTTTTGTTCATGTAACGTGCAAGGCTACAATACTAAAAATAAAAAGGAAATTTCTTATCCAAACTTTCAGTCTGCAATAAGACCTGTTGCTCATGAACCTGGTATACCTGTACTTACTAAACCAAATACTCTTGATATAACTTCATCTGATTCGGTGTCTGATGTCGATGGAAACGATGATATTGATTGTTTTCAAACCGAAACATCTGATGAATCCCAATTGTTTACACAAAGTGAACTTAATGATTTGGTAAGTAGATTTGTGTCTCCCAAAGGATTCTTCAGAGATTTTGGGATCCAGACTTCGTGCAAAGAACTTGCTTTCTCTCGGGACGTCATTTTACTGGTACAGAAATCGAAAAAAAGAATTCATCCAATATTTTTCTCAAGAAAATTCTCTGGTATATTGCAACAATGTTTCGGAACTAATACTTAAGCTAGGCGCTGCAGTCTATGACCCAAATGAGTGGAGACTTTTCATTGATTCGTCCAAAAGAAGTCTAAAAGGTGTCCTCCTTCACAACGGTAACTTGTATGCATCCGTTCCTGTGACTCATTCTGTTCACTTGAAGGAAACATACGAAAATCTTGAGCTTCTTCTAGCTAAGGTTAAATACAAAGAACACGGTTGGCTACTTTGTGGAGAATTAAAAGTGATTTGTATGTTGTTAGGTCAACAACCAGGTTATACGAAGTTTCCATGTTTTTTGTGTAAATGGGATAGCCGCTCAAGAACTCAGCAATGGACAAAAAAGGAATGACCACGCAGAGTCAACCTGACACCTGGTTCTAAAAACATTCAACGTGAAAGTTTCGTTGACACGAAGGAAGTCCTTTTACATCCGCCTCACATAAAATTGGGCTTGATGAAGCAATTTGGACGAAGATGGAGATTGTTTTAAGTATTTGTGTGGTAAATTCCCAACTCTTTCGGAAGCAAAATTGAAAGAAAGAATTTTCGTTGGTCAACAGATTAGAAAACTGACTTTGGATGAACACTTTGAAAGAACAATGAGCAATCTTGAAAAAGAAGCGTGGATTGCTTTTAAAGATGTTATCAGCAAATTTTTGGGGAACAACAAGGACCAAATTACAAAACATTGTGAACAACATGTTAAATAAGTTCAAAGAGTTGGGTTGTAAACTTGTAATATGAGTTTAAAATTACATTTCTTACATTCACACTTGGATTACTTCCCTTAGAATCTCGGAGCACTCAGCAAAGAAAAAGGAGAACGGTTTCACCAAGACATCAAAGAAATGGAGAAGGGATATCAGGGAAGACGGGACAACAGCATGATGGCTGATTACTGCTGGATGTTGAAACTGGATACTCCAGAATTATTACATAAAAGAAAACGAACAGCGCGTACATTCGAGACTAAAAGGTATAGATCTCACAAGAAAACTTAGGACAAATAAAGATGAATATGTAATTGACGTTAATAGTCTTCTTTCTTTTTAAAATTGTTTGCATTTGTAATTAGTATAACAAAGCGAAATAGGTACCTAATGTAAATTAAAATAAATAATATTTATTTATGTTGTTTTTTCCCTTCCACTTTGCAGAAATCCTTACGTGATAGAAAAAATGGACACCTTATTCGAAATCAGCGTCGTTAAATTACATAAAACCAGTTATTAGTAAGAAAACAACTCTTACAAAGTTCTCATTCGCAGCCCTGTATTATCATTATCGTAAGGACTTACAAATTTAAGAATTCATTTAGAAAAAAGATTAATTAATATAAGAATTAATAAGAATTAATCGGCGCTGGTCTGGTCTGGTTTCAGAGCGATGAGAGTTCTTAGATGATACTGGCGGGGAATGGAAGCGTGATGAGATCTCTTGGGGGGCAAAATCTTGGAATAGACTTTTCAATTTCAGGGATGTCAGTTGGGTACACGTTGTAGGAATGCAAGTACTTTTTACCTAAACTGCAGTATATTTAACCTTGCTAAGTAGAGAAATTTTTAGTTTTATATAGAAGCAGTGATGTTCCCTTTTGCGATAAATTTAGTAGGAGGCGCTGGCCTGGTCTGCTTTCAGAGCAATGGAGTATCTCAAGTGATGGGAAACTTGATGACAACTCTCTGGGGTCAAAATCTACGAATAGACATATTTATCTTCAGGGAAAGTATTTAACTAAAGTAAATTTTAGTTTTAAATAGTATGTAATAGAATTTCTAATAAAAAAAATGCATATGTGCAATGTCAGGGGGAATACTTAAATTAGGGGATACTGGCCAGCTGGAGTTGCCTCCTCTGGACCAGTGCTCCTTTATCTAAGTAATTCTTATGTGAAGGACGCAATATAAATTACGATATGATAAATCTTTCTTAAAGGGGGTGAACTTATTTTCTAAATGTGCACTTTCGTGGGAATTCTTAAATTGGTGTATCCTGACCGGCTGAAGGGGCCTCTAGATCACTCTCTCATCGCTTCATACCATACATACATCGCTCATCAACAGGCTCACACCTTTTCTTCTCGCCCACTCGCTCACCCCTACTCCCACACACTTAACATCTCCATACACACACACACACACACACATCCGTGCCTGCCTACAGTTACGTGGGTGACCAGGACAGGCGCGGCGCCCACGTCCGAAGCTATTGTTGCCCTTATTGTGGAGAAAGAAAGAAGGATGGGTTCCTAACTCAATCCTTCCCCCCCCCTGTATCTTAAGGGATGGGGGAGCTAATTTCACATTTTGGCGGGAGATGGGGTCGCCACATCATATTTGTATTAAAATCAACGCTGGTGTGCCATTACTTGAAAATTTTGATACAAGAAAAATACAAAAACTCTATTATACTTCATTGCAATTTTCTCACGCATTTCCATTTTCTTTCGTGGTTAGATCTTATACACAAAGTTTGCACTTTTTCCTCTCATCACGAAGAGAGAGAGAGAGAGAGAGAGAGAATTTTATATTTGAAAAGAAAAGGTTTAATATTTTATTTTTATTGAAGTAAAAATTTTATTTTCAGTTTTTTTTCATATTTCTTTTATTGTTGAACATTTTAATTTGTAACTGAAAAACATTTCACGGTTCGTGTAAAAACTAGCAACAACTATTTACCAACATATGGATATCAAATATCATTTATTATATTAAAATATGATGTAAAAAATAGGCATAAAGCATAAACTTAAATATACATACACATCTGTCTGACGGATTACCTACTGTACCAAACCGTCTATTGTTACATCTGTTGATATATACATAAATATATATATATATATATATATATATATATATATATATATATATGCAGGGTGTCCCATAAGTCCGGTCTCAAAGGAAAATTTATTTTAAATTAAATTTACAAAAGTAATACTCTAAAACGAAAGCAACTGTTCAAATTGATGTCCTTCTTGTTCGCACATGTTGATACGATGTTCCAAACTTAAACTCACACGTGCCAAAGTCTCGGGTGTGATTTGTACAAAAACAGTACGGATATTTTCTTTAAGGTCTTCAATGGTACGTGAACGGTCAATGAACACAACAGACTTAAGGTAACCCCAGAGAAACAAATTTAGGAGTGTGAGGTCCGGAGATCTTGGTGGCCACTCGATTGGTTCCCTGCGCCCAATCCAGTGCCAAAGGAGAACTTTCAACACATCATGGGTGTAGGTGTGTATGTATGGGTGTGTGTCTGTATGGAATTAATTATCATTAAAGCCTGTTTCATAATTGTTGCAAACATAAATAACATTGAAGAGTCGCTTCTAATCTCTAATGAGGAGAACACTGTACCCTCCAGCAAAGCTGGGCACTTGCGGTTTTTTTTGCGGTACTGCGGTACTGTGGTACTACCGCACTACCAAACCGGGACCGCATAAAGCGATCCTTTGCGGTACTGCGTTATGCGGTCCCGGTTTGGTAGTGCGGTAGTACCGCAGTACCGCAGTACCGCAAAAAAAAACGCAAGTGCCCAGCTTTGCCCTCCAGCAAACTGTCCTAGCTTTGAGGCAAGAAAGAAGTTGAGCGCTGGATATTTTATCGGAAAATTATTTTTATTTTTGCAATTTATGAAATGTTCGGTTGGAGTAAGTTAATAAGATTATTAGATTTGTCTATAAAATTTTCCGTCCACAAAATGAGTACAATGGAGTCCTAATCTGCGAACATTGAGGTCCATGGTTTGTAGACTGCGTTTTAAGTGAACCACGGATTAAGCTCTCAAAATTACTAAGTTGTTTGGAGATTTTGCTGGATAATAATATGAAATGACTTCATTTTGACCGTCATTTATATATTTATTTGTATATAGTAATGTGCAGAAATCGAAAATGTAATATATTTCTTGCTACAACAAACTGTCATTTCAGTTACCAGAAAATAAATATTCCTTCATATATTTGGAATTTTGTTTCGTAACTTGCAGCCTATTACTGTACATTAGAAAGGTCGCCAAGTTGGATGCAAATTGGAGTCAACTAATGAGCGGTTTAAGAGAGATTCGCAGATTAATGAAAATTTACATTTAAATGAAAATAAAAATAAAATGAATGAGGGATTTATAAACTACCAGAGACAAGATAAATATTTATTAAATAACGAAAAAAATAGAATTAATCAGCATTAATCACAAAGTCTGTAGTAATTAGCCAAATAATCCTAAAGCACACTGATTATGTAAAATAGTATTGATAATTGCTGAGCGTGATGCTCAACCCAACCTTCATTTTCATTGATCGACAAAACACATTAAATAAAAGGAAGGCAGGATAGCAACAATCCCAAACTTCGTCAAAAAATGTAGTCCCTATGTGACACGGAAATCAAGATACTGAACTTATTGTGTAAGTGCGGGCGATAAAATTTTTTTGAAAAAAAGTTAACATGACTATTGGCACTTGATCATGGGAATATTTCTCTTGTTGATCTGTGTTTCCACTCTTCTTTTCTTCAGTGGTCAGTCAATGCTTTGCCTACAAATGAAGGAAATCCAATGTGGCTGACTCTGTTTTATTTTTACCAAATATTTCGTTTCACGTGGTTAAATTCTTCTCTTTATTAGTGTGCACTGTAAAAAAATTCCTGTTGTTTTTACACTATTTTACTGACAGTTTAGGGTGTCAAATTAATTTTATAATGTGAATATTTCGTTTATTTAACATTAGCCTCCATACTGCAGGGATTAATAGTGATCTTAACAGTAACCATATTTTTAAAATTTATTCCTGTAGTATCAAATAAAGCCTGCAATTTTACTACTTAACGTTTTATTTGATATAACAAGCTTCACTAATATACAGGCTCATTACTGTTATTTTAATATTTCAGTAAAATCCATTTTCAGTGTTACTGTTGAGGCAACAGTCAATTACTGTTATCTTAGCCATTCCATTCATTCCTATATAAGAGGCATTGCAGATTTAACAGTACTGTATCGTAATTTCATTTCAGAATTGTGCCGCAAGTTCAATCATATTTTACAGTCACGCAGTCACTGTACAGTAAAAACAAAATATTTACGGTTAATATTTGGGTAGAGTGGAGGTACAGTCATTGCGAAAACCTTTACTCCTAGAGAATGTTCGCCTCCCAGATCTATCAAAACAGATTTTAGAGTTTCCAAATCAGAAAAATTAACAGACGAAATCATAGAAAACGGAATGCGTGACCTCTCGATGCTCCTGCTGAAGTACCGCAAATAAAACTTTTACTCTAATAATTATTTCAAATACCCATTTGTAAGTATCATTTGTAAATATTAATTAACTTTATTAAACTATTTAATATTGATCCATAAAGATTCAAATTACAGTATGGAAAGTCCATTTGCCGATAGAATTCCTTGAATACTTTAGTAAATATTATTAAACATACATCAAACGGAGATTCAGGTACTATAAATTGTAACGAAATTTTTATGAATGAAAATAGTACAAATGAACATACAGTGTTTATATACTCTTGCTAAGCAGGAATATGAATCTACAGTATTTATTTCAAGATTGAGATTTCATTGGAATTTTTAGAAGAATTTCATCTCGATGATCCAAACGTACATTCGGAGTATAAATATTTCTCTTTGAATTTTTGCCCACAACTAAACATTAACATAGTAACTTTTTTGTTATAATAAGAGGGATCCCTTTCAATGTACAGTCACTATGGCACTTTGTTCTCATTTAATCTCGTCTCACGGATTCCATGTTCCACATGTGATCTCTTACAAAAATTGAATTATTTAATTTTTCCTCCCATTTCTAGAGTGTATCGAATCCTTATAAGGGGAGTTCAGAGATCTACTGTACATCGGAGAAACTTGATTTTAAAAGACTCCTTTATTAACATAAATATAGCTTGAATACAGCGGATGAAAATTTGGATTAGACGAGCATTAATATTGATATTAATAACGCTCAGTTGCTTTTAAATATTAGTAATAACGAAAATCGTAGACTCAAGGAAACTTTTATTATAAAAAATACTGATAACTTTAATATAAAACAAGGAACTTTCCAACTTGATTTTTATGAACAAATTTTGGCTGTCAATGTCCCCTGTTTTTCAGAATATTTTATGCCTGTTTGGGGTCCAGGAAGCATGACGATATTTAGTGAATACGCCTTTTAATTCTGACTCTTAGTTTCTGTCCACTGCCTGAATGATGACAGAAGTTTCTCGAAAAACTTCAAGTTTTGAGTGTTTTATTCTTTTAACTTTTCAGGATTTTAATTGTTATATATATATATATATATATATATATATATATATTACACTCCCTCCTACGTTCCCCTAAGAGAGGCTCCCCCACATCAGTCACATGGTCCGAAGAAGCCCAGTGAGCGTTCGACTCCGCCAAATTTGCGCTCATAAACGCGACTCAGTTATCCTACCCTCATCCTGAAGCAGAAGTCAGCTCGTGGTGGACGCATCAGATATGCTACAAGCACCGTCTTACAACAGGCGTCTGGCGACGATTGGCAATTTTGGCTTTCTTCTCACGCGCTTTCAAACCAGCTGAAACCAGTTATAGTGCCTTTGGTCGTGAATTGTTTGCGGTTTATCTGGCGACCAAGCACTTTAGGCACTACCTCGAGGGGGGGAATTCGTCATATTCACTGATCATAGCCTCCGCACATTCGCATTTAATTTCCACTCCGATCATTATTCCTACAGGGAGATGAGGCACTTGAACTATATCTGACAATTCATCAGTGATCTGCGTCATATTAAAGACCACAAAACTGCCGCTGCAGACGCTTTATCATGGATGATGATTAATGCGCCCCTTTTTTCTGGCTAGCGGTGACGTCATCAATCACGAAGCAATGACAAAGGCCCAACGCCATGATGATGAACTACAGCAGCTTCGTAGTTCACCCAGGTCATTACAGCTGGAAAATGACCTGCCTTCTTCAACGATGACCCTCACGGTCGACACTTCTACGGCAGTGGTCTCCAAACTTTTTTGATCACGTACCCTTTAACCAGCAAAAATAAATGACACGCACCCCTAATGACCATGAAGATTATATATATATATATATATATATATATATATATATATACATACACAGTATATATATATATATATATCCTTTCATTATTTACGAGTAAGTTAATAGTATACAACAGAAATACGATAGGGTGAAGATATACTTACCAATATAATTTAATGAGAAAATGTGGCTGATTTCTGAAAATCTTGGTTTGGCTTGACACTTTGTGATACAGCGATTCGAAGGTCGGGTTCCAAGTTCAGTTTATTTCGATTCTTGGTTTTAATACCTATCATAGCAGAAAAAGACACCTCACACAGATATGTAGATCCAAATGGAAGGAGCGCATCGTTCGCTGCGCTTACTAAATCTGGGTACTCATTTTTTAGTCCATTCCACCAATTGTGCACAGTTTTCTGTTGAAATTCGGTTCGTAAACGTGTATCTTCCCTGATGTCAATCAACTGTTCTTGGGCAATGATCGGAAGATGTTCCATTTTTACATTTTCAGCATTTTTACATTTAGTTTACTAAATTTTAATCGCAAGTAAGCGATATCGCGGATACTATCTCGCAAATTCCTAGGAATGACTGTGTTAGCGAGTATTTTCTTTCTCGGTCATCTTCTTGAAATTCAGAAACTTTCTACGAAAAAACAATGATAAATCAAAATCATCAAATTTTCTTCGCGCACCCCCTAAATCGGCAGGCGCACCCCACTTTGGAGACCACTGTTCTACAGGATCGCTCCTCCCCTACGTCGCCGAAGAATTCCGACGCAATATTTTCAACAGGCACCATTTCCTATCCCACTCCGGCGTTCGCGCTTCTGAAGCTCTCCTCACATCACGTTTCGTATGGCCCAGCATCAACCGTGACGTCAGACGTTAGGCTCGTGCTTGCACAAAATGCCAGAGGACCAAAATTCATCGTCACACGGCAACCCCTTTAACAGATTTCAATCCCCCGACGCACGCTTCAATCACGTACATCTGGGCCTCGTCGGTCCCTTTCCCCACTCCGATGGTTACACATACCTCCTCACTTGCATCGACCGTTTCAGCGTTAGCCTGAGGCGATTCGCATGAAGGATATACAGCGAAGTCCGCCACTCACCCTTCGTCAGCGGCTGGATTCCACGTTTCGGCATCCCCTCTACAATCACCACTGACCGTGGTCGCCAATTCGAATCCGCCCTATGGAGGAGCCTGACACATCTTTTAGGCTGCTCCCGGATTCGGACCAACGCATATAGGCCAATGGCTTCGTCGAACGGCTCCACCGCCACCTGAAGGCATCCCTGAGGAAGACCACTTCCAGCCCACGTTGGACCGACCCCCTCCCCCTCAACCTCCTTGGAATACGGGCAGCTTTCAAGGTCAACCCTCAGTACACTTCGATCGAACTTGTACTCCACTGCGGCTACCCGGCGAATTCTTCACTTCGTCAGGAACACATCCTTCTGTGGATGGAAGTACTCGTACTTATGCCGACGATTTACGGACGACCATGCGTGAATTTCGCCCCGTTCACCCCATCCAGTCATCCTAGTAATCGTCGTAATTACATCCCCGACGACCTGCCCTCCTGCACCCATGTTTTCGTCAGGAATGACACCATTCACCCTCCCTTGCAACACCCATATGATGTGCCTTTCGACGTACTGCAAATGAGTGATAAAACTTTCACCCTAGATCGTGCTGGACGCAATGATGTGGTGTCGATCAACCGCCTGAAGCCGGCGTACTTCGAGGACGACCCCTATCCCCTGTGAATCCACACATCCCACTACAGCAGCGCTCCCTCTACCCATCTCCCCAGTCCAAGACCCTTCACCCCCTCCGTCGATAGGAATCCCATCAAATGCCAGGACGGCGTCAGAATTTGGAGTGGCTGCCTCAGTTTACCTCCTAGATATTAATTTCTTTTGCATCGTTCCTGTCAGTCTCTGGGGAGGGACTACTAGTAGAGGCATACCGAAATTCCTTTTCCTCGCATCCTTCTCACGGATTGACGAAGTAAACAAGGTGGTAAAATCCAAAACACTTGGACGGAAACTCACAAGGAAAATACAGACTTCTTGATGATTCCAGAATTCGCGATGAATCTCTAGTCACCAGACCACGGTTATAAAAGCGTGAGTTTTGTATCAATACCGTATATTTATTTAACTCAATTATTGCTTTTAACGGTATTGTATCATTTATTTCCTAACCTGTGTAAAAATCATTCCCTTAGTGTCCATAGCCATTCATTGTAATATTGCACAATTTCTGTATAAATAGTTAATAATTGCAAACAAATAATTCATTTATTTTTCCAGTTAAACTAAAACTACGAGTACAAAGTCATTTCTGACTCCTTTATTAAATATTGTTTATTTGGTCGAAAGACCAAATTGGTGACCATGTAAACATTTAAATTTTTACTCAATTACTTTATTATAGTGAGCCTACCGTCACCAGGCCACTATACACACACACACACACACACACACACACACACACACACACACACACACACACACACAACTATTTTAACTTTAGAACTCTTTTGAATGGCACCTGCTTAAATTTGGAATTTGGCGAGATATTCGTTTATGTACACCCTTGGTTTTCCTTGTATAGTCTTCGTCTGCAGTTTCCTCGGGAAGTTCAGGACCACTGTTGACCACTATTTTATGTGACTGTCCTGAAGGAGGTGCTCTAATTTCGAATGATGGTCGTTTTGTTTCGCCTCTAAGTGATCAACTTTTTGACTTAGTTCGTTAACGTCCTGTTTGAGTTTGAAAATCTCTTCATCCTTTTTCCTGAGGGCGTCGTTAATTGTGTCATTTCCGAGGATGGCCGTCAGGAGTTTAACGACGGCTTTTCTTTCGGTGCTGAGAGAGTTGAATTGTTCATATTGTTCCTTAGCAAAATGAAAACCATTTACAGGGCTTCCTGATGAGACGTTAGAGACGATGCTGCTTTCACGGGAGGTCTCTAGTCCCGCTATCTCTTCCGGGGATATGTTCAGCACCTCGTGAAGTGCTGGGAGTAGAATGTTGATTGTTCTTTATAGGTTGTGCCTTAATAATAATAATAATAATAACAATAATAATAATTAATCTACTTTTTTTTAGGCTTTCTCTAAAGTTGGAAGAATATTTCTTCCAACTAAAGAAATCTTCTTGGGGATTATTCTTGACTAAAACAAAGTTACTGTTTGTTAATTTTTAATCGAACGTTTCGTTTGTACACTTCAGACATTTTCAAGGAAATGGTACATTTTTAAAATTTAAAATTAAAATAACATTGAAATACAGTTAAATAAAACAAGTAAAATTATGTGAGGCTAATCACATTTAAGAATATAGAATTTAAAATTACAAAAATTTTCTTTTAGAATTTTGGATAATCAACCAATAATAATAGAATACGTTCAGAAAGTTTAACATTTCATTATATTTAATATTAATTTCTGGTTTGAATTGCTGGTTTAAATTTATTAAATGTGATTCAGGTATTCGTAGAACAGAGAATCGGTCAGTTCTTTGTATAATTTTTAATTTTTAAGATTTCATTGGCTGGTAATTTTGTGTGTTAGTGTGTGTGTCCGTATATGCTTGGTTTGGATTTGTGTTGTTGCATTCTCAAATGAAGGGTATTCGTCGTACAACCAATGTAAGAGGAGTTACATCCTTCTTCAGATCAATTAAATTGGTATACGACGTTACTCATTGCATTATCAGAAAGCTTTTCTCAAGTAGAGAATTGGGAAAACATTTTTCTTGGTTTGTAGCAGCTCCCGATTTTGATATTTTTATTTAAAAAAATTTTAATATGGCTTTTTATTATGCGTTTGAGTTTTGATTCTTCACTTTTCATTCCATTTAAAGTTTCGGATTCATGATAAATTATTCTATGTTCCTTTTCGTTATTATTTTTTTTCTTTGTACATTAATATATTTAAACATTTCTTGATTGTTTCCTCTATCATGTATTGGGGACAGACGTTATTTATTAGTTATTCTTTCTACTTCGATTTGGAATAGTTTCTAGTTAGATGTTATTTTGAATTTTCTACATATTAAAGTCTTTATTATCGATGTTTTGTAGTTAGATCGAATGTTTGAACCACAGCTTGTGTAAACATCTTCATCTTTTTTTTATTGATCCATCTCCCAGTAATGAAAGTTAACATCCAAAAATCGAAATGTCATTTCGAAAGTGAATTTTAGTTCACTAATATTTTCCAGTATTTCAGTGAATACGAGTACGTCATTTCTCCATTGAAAAAGAAAGAATGGATCATCAACATATCATCATATATATTAAACACAGTGCATATATATATATATAATATATATATATATATATATATATATATAGAAACGACGTAAGTATAGAGGAGTGTTCTGCACACGAGGAAGAGAAATAACGAACAAATGAAAATGAGGTGACCTCATTTTTCATTTGTTCGTTATTTCTCTTCCTCGTGTGCAGAACACCCCTCTATACTTACGTCGTTTCTATACATTAATATACTGCGTGGTCATTGCAGTTAAATGTGTGTGTATATATATATATATATATATATATATATATATATATATATATATATACTTTTCCTTTTAACCTTTCAAAGGTTCCGTGCGATGATTCCTCATTTCACGAAGATCAAGCTTGTCGCCCCTCTTCTCGAGTTGGTCTGGCGAAGTAGCGAGTTGGTTTCTTGTACTTTCCACCTCACATAGCCAGGTACGCCCGGCTCATCGGGGATTGTTCTGAGACATTCGTCTAATCTTCTTTTGAAGATGTCCACTGCAACACTATTCGTGTTCCTTAGGTCTTTGGGCAGCTGATTAAACAGTTTTGGTCCTCTCAACACAGTCTTCCTTTTCTACTTTCCACCGTTGTTTGGGGAGTTACAGGGTTCAGAGTAAGATTAGGGACTAGTTTCTCCATTATTTTCCAAGTGTAAATAATGGTGTGTATCTCTCTCTTCTCCTTTCCAGTGAATATAAGTTTAGTTCGCGTGACCTTTCCCAGCAATTTAGTTCTTTGCACCCCTTGATTTTGGCTGTGAAGCTTCTCTGAATTCCTTCTAGCTGTCTAATGTCTTCTTTTTTATATGGGGATGTTAGGACCGAGCAGTATTCCAATTTGGGTATGACCAGTGTTTTCAGTAAAGGAATAATTATATTCCTATCCCTTCGTTTAAAGGTTCTCAGTATCTACCCAGTTATTCTCTTTGCTCTATTTACTGCTATCTTATTTTGTGTTTCAAATTTCGCATCCTCAGTCATTACAACCACTAAATATTTTGCTTTAGAATTTCTCTGAATTTCCTGTCCATTTGGAGTATAATATTCCATGGATTTTAGGTCTTCTCTTTTTCCGTACCGTAACAGCTGAAATTTCTGTGTTAAACTTCATAGTGTTGTCTTCCGTCCACTTGTAGATTCTGTTCATGTCTGTTTGTAGAGATCCTTTATCTTCTGGGTTTCTTATTTTTCTTCCGATCTTTGTGTCATCGGCAAAGAATGTTACTGTACTATCTCTGGTAACGTCCTCATCTATGTCAGTTAGCATGATTATGAAGAGCAGTGGAGCTAATACTGTTCCTTGTGGTACTGAGCTGAGGACCTTTGATTCTGATGAAGATACTCCTTCTACTCTAATGACTTGCCGCCACTCACTAAGGAAATTATATATCTATTTCCCTACTTTTCCTGTTATTCCCATATATTTCAGTTTGTATTATGATTCCATGGTCACACTTGTCGAACGCTTTGGCAAAGTCTGTGTATATTACATCATAGTTTTCATTACTTTCAAGTGCATCAATAATGTTGTTGTAGTATTCCATTAGATGTGATAGGCATGATCTGCCTGACCGAAACCCATGTTGGTTATCATTTAATTTTTTCTGAGTTTCCAAAAAGTCATAGATTTTCTGTTTGATTATTCTTTCATGCATTCTTGCAGTTTTTGATCAGCTGGCATTCCATTTATCCGGTCCTGCCGCTGAGTGTGCTTTTAGTTTCGCTATAGCTTGTGTAATATCATCTGTCGTAAAGTCGAAGTCTGTTATACTTTCCCCTTGTAGTTCTTCAAAGAACGCGTTTCTATTGCATATCAGTTTGTCAGTTTTGGGATATTGAAAGATGATTCGTACTGAGCTCTTAATATTTCAGATACTTCTGTTAGATCATCAGATAAAGCACTGTTCTCGTTTTTCAGAGGTCCGATAGTCGCATGGTCTTTCGACTTCTGTTTTGCAAAATTATAGAAGTAATTTGAGTTAACCTTTATCGCTTTGTAGTGTCGTCTTTTTCTTTTTCTGTATGCTTCTCACTTAGTTCCTGTATGACGTAATCCAGGGGTCCCCAACCTTTTTGTGCTGAAGAGCACATTCAAGACTACCGGTAGTGCGGCGGGCACCATTTGCTTTTTCAAGGCAAATTTATAGTTGGACTTAATAATGAACATAATACACAAAAAAAACCATTTAATTCCTATGTAAAATAATGAACATAATACACAAAAACCCCCCCATTTAATTCTTATGTAAAATAATGAACATAATACACAAAAAAAAACAAGGATGAGCTAACTAAGAATCTTAGAAACATTATCAAAACGATAACTTAATTTATTTATAAAGAAATAATTATTTTCGAATAAATGAGCATCTGTTTCTGTAATTAACTACTAAAATTTAATAAAATGTTAAGTATGTTACATATTTTAAATATTTAGTAACTAAATATTTAAAATATGTAAAATACTTAACATTTTATTAAAAATTTAAATAAAAACTTATCAATCGTAGTCAGTCAGTGGCGGGCACACGCAAAAGGGTCGGCGGGCACCATGGTGCTCGCGGGCACAGGGTTGGGGACCCCTGAGTCGTAATCGATACTCTGCAGTTTATCATTTAATATTTTTCTGATGTTGTTCTCTTTACAGTTACTTAATTTTGCAGTCATTCTTTTTCTCTTTCGGAACAATGACCTCTTTTGTCTCTCGAACCTGCTTCTCTTTCTTCTTTGTTGTATTTTTGGGACATGCCTTTCCACAATTTCCAGCGTCTTCTCCTGTAAAGTCATTAGCATCTCTTCATTTGTCTTGTCCTCGAAAATGGTTTTGTAATCTATTACTTCCATGCTGGATGCAACATCTTCCCAGTTTATAGCTTTGGAGTGAAAATTAAAAATTTCGAATTTGCTTCTTTCTGTTGTTCGTGTTCTTTCCTTTCCTGTTGTTTTTATATTGGTTGTTATTTCAATATTGTTTTGGTCTGATATTATAGTTGGGGATATTTCTACATTATCAATTAGGTTGCTGTTGTTTGTGAATACCAAATCTAGGCAGTTGTGTTTTCTTGTTTTTTCTTTTGTTTCTTGCGTTAACATAAATTCATCAGCTAGAGGTAGTAGCATTTTTACCTGCTCCTAGCCTTCCCGTGTGCCCCCTTATCCTGGTATATACATATATTTTTTCCTATCCTTTTATATTTCAGGAATGGGAAATGAAAATCACCACAGAGAAAAATATTTGGGGTTGGAGAGTGTAGATCTTTTACGCAGTTTCTTACCTCTGTAATGGGATCTGAAAATTTTGAGGTTGGGGGTCTGTACATTACAATTAGTACCATATTTATTTTTTCAACTTTTGCCACTACACATTCTACGTAGCTGTTTGAGGTACTTATAGTCATTTCTGCCGTATGCCTTTCGCTTGTGTAAATAGCACATCCCCCTTTACGTCTCACAGTCCTGTCGGCTCCGAGGATGTTATAGTCGTCAATTTGTATTTCTTTTTTGTCAACACAGAACTCACAGTTTTCACAGTTCGCATGGCAGTCCTTTAGATGAGTTTCCGTGAGGCATGCAAATCCTGCTCCGATTTCTTGCATGAGTCCTTTCAATATAAAACTTTGGCCGGGGAATGATTTGATTTAAGGCCTTGAATGTTGGTTAGGATTATTTTTATTTTTTCTCTTTCGTTTTCGCATACAGGTGGTTTCCGATTCGTTTTCCAATGGTGGTGCCAGTTTCGTTACCTTGTGGTCCTTCGAGAATTTGCCTCTTTTTATCTTTGTCGTACCCGTTGTCCCGATAACGCATGAAGTGTCTTTGTGCGTGCCTTCTGTCCGGGCTCTCGGATTCCTATATTTGTCAGCTGACTTTTATTGCTGGATAGCATTTAGCAGCTGAATTGTGTTGGCTACGTCTAAAAATTGATACCCTTCTTTGATGTTCGTTTTTCCTGTTCACCCGTTGCGTTCCTTTGAGGGTGGTGGCAACGGCATTTTTTACCGTATTTGCACCTCCCATATCTTGCATAGGTG
Organism: Bathynomus jamesi; assembly: GCA_023014485.1. Classification (NCBI taxonomy): domain Eukaryota; kingdom Metazoa; phylum Arthropoda; class Malacostraca; order Isopoda; family Cirolanidae; genus Bathynomus; species Bathynomus jamesi. Next base: position 100,610 of record JAJOZX010008794.1, on the reverse strand, counting down.
TTGCAGAGAGTAAAATGGTGGAACCTGCATTCCTTTTCAAATTTGCAATATCCACTTGTGTAATGTGTATTACATAATGTGGGATCTGCGTAGATGCATTGCCCATCCCGATATCTGCAGTTCCCTTTTGCGGAGTATTTACATACAGTATTTTCTACGCTTCTACTTCTTGTTATCTTATTATTTTCAAAGTTCTTAATTTTGGTATTATCATTATTTTTCTTTGGCTGTTTATTTCCTACGTTTTTAGTTATTATCTTTTCATCATTTCGCTCGTTGAACAGTTTTACTACCTCGCAACTTTTACTTATCTCTTTTCTTTCATCTATGCCTTCATTCCGTATTATATTGTTTATATTGTTATTCGTTATTATATTGTTATTCGTTATTTCCTCCTCTCTCTCATCTACCCGAATTTTCATTGGAACATTTCCGGACTCTTGTTTCCCGATTATTTCATCTTTTTTGTAACACTGGAGTTTGCTTTCTCCATTTCTTCAAATACCGCGAAGGAGTTTACAGTCTGTGTACACTGTACATGCATCACACAGAAATTTGATTCCCACGTTTTTTCGCTTTCGAGACAAGAGATATTTTCCTATCATCCCAATTCATGCAGATAAAGTATATATGGAAAATACAGTATATATATATATATATATATATATACATATGTACATGTATACATATATATATATATACATATATATATATATATATATATATATATATATATATATATATATATATGTGTGTGTGTGTGTGTGTGTGTGTGTGTAAAAATGAACATGAATAATTCCTACATTCATATAATTCTTATATTCATTCATATAATTCTTATCATTCGTATACTTCGTATATTTATGTAACCCTCACCTTCTTATTCATACTGATATTCATTTTGACATATAAAGTCCAGAATCGTATAACGCTGACACGAGTGTGGATAAATTTTTTATTTGCTTTCTATTTTATAATTGGTGAATTATTCCTTTTTAAACTACTTAATCATTTAGTATAAATTCCAAAATCGCATAACGCTGATACAAATATGGATACATTTTTTATTTACTTTCTATTTTATAATTGGTGAATTATTTCTTTGCACACTACTTAATAATTTTTTAGATTTAGTAATCTTGTTAAATTCTGCAATGTTCATTTCTTATATGTATTCTCTCTTCGTTGTAAAAGATGAAGTCATGTCCTGCTTAACGTTTTGAATCTAAAGCATTTAATTTTTGCTCGTGTGCATGGTCGATTGTAATTCGTGATGGAAGGCATATTTCAATTTCCATTTTTAGTTAACTCGCAGATCATGATAATATCAGATCTGTCAATATGTAGTTTAAAATAAAAATATGGCTTCCTCTTGCTTAGCAGTCTAGACATTGCTACAGCAAAAATTTGTTTTGTCTTTAAATGTTTTGCAAAGTAAATCAGCCTATTGAGAATAAAAAACAAAAACAGATCAGCATTAAATAATAATGATGTCAGTAAAAAATTCAGCATAAAATATAAAATTTCTCCAATATTCATTCTGATTTTTACTGATCTGACTTAGAGACTGAGCATTACCTGTAACATTTTAGCAGTAAAATATAATAAGAAATATCTTTGTCTTCTCCTTCGAGCCTTGCTCTCTTCAGAGAACTTAGTCTTAAATAGAAAAAAATAATTTCCCGATACGTTATAAGAAGCATCGGGGAACCTTCAGAGAATTTAGTCAGCCTCAAAGAATCCTCCGATCCACTGCAAGAAGAAATCAGAGAGTAGTATAGAAGAAACTACTGCGATTCCCTATAGCGTACCAGCTACTCCAGAGTGACAAATCCGTTGCTGCCACCTAACAGAACCCCTGTCAACTTCGAACCAACCGAGGCCATAGACGGAGAGGTTAACATATATATATATATATATATATAAATAATGAGGTTAAAACTATGGTTTTACTGTATTATAGTGTCTTCAATTATAGACATGTAGAAATCGGCAAAAGTTGGTCCAAAGAGTGAACCCAATGAGACTCCATCTGTTTATAAACATTGTTGTTAAATTTAGAAGGTGTTTAGTGATGCAGATAATTAGTCATTGTTTAATTATCGACTTCTAGATTGTGGTTGGGGAAATATTTTAATTTTCATTGACATTTTTAGGATAATTTCAATAGTTTTATTAATTAATACATTAGTAAATAGGCTTTCAGTGTCCAGAGACAGTAAGCACTCTTGATTATCTATTTATGATTTTTATTTTGATCAAGAATTCATCTGTCGACTTTACGATATGTTTTTCATTCAAGTATTGTCGTATGATATTATTCAAGAATAGGACTATATTAAGCTTTAGAGTACCCGTCATGCTAATGATTGGTCGAAAGGGAGAATTATATGTTTAATAATTATAAATTTTCAGTAACCCGTATAACTGTCCATCATTATAGTATCCAATTCTTCTGGTTTTATTTTTAATGTGTTAATTTTCTATGTTGTTAGCTAATTTGTCTAAGATTTTTTATATAGAGGGTGTCTCAAAAATTCGTGTGCACCTACACATTATATATATATATATATATATATATATATACACATTTTTAACTGCAAACAACACACAGTATAATTAATGTAAAGAACGACGCTTGTATAGAAGAACGTTCCGCGCAAGATGAGGAGGGAACGAACAAATGAAAATCGGAAGATCCCGGGTTCGATTCCCGGGTGGTTACCTCATTTTTTCATTTGTTCGTTCTCCCTCCTCATCTTGCGCGGAACGTTCTTCTATACAAGCGTCGTTCTTTACGTTAATAATATATATATATATATATATATATATATATATATATTATTATGGAATGAACTGAGAATGGTCCCCTGAGTTTTTTTATGATACACACAGACAGTGCATGGAACAAAGAACTCTTCTAGGATAATTAAATCCACTATAGTCCGAATAAGTAATGGTAAAATGACAAATACCATAGTTTTTCTTTTCATGATGCTAGCCCGACGTGGGCAACGGGTCACTCGCAAAGAGGTCCCATAAATATAGCTTCCCTCACCAGCTATCTGCAAAGCAGACAGGATCCAAAGCTGGATCCTGTCTGCTTTGCAGATAGCTGGTGAGGGAAGCTATATTTATGGGACCTCTTTGCGAGTGACCCGTTGCCCACGTCGGGCTAACATCATGAAAAAGAAAAACTATGGTATTTGTCATTTACCATTACTTATTCGGACTATAGTGGATTTAATTAGCCCAGAAGAGTTCCTTGTTCCATGCACTGTCTGTGTGTATCATATATATATATATAATCTCTAAATACTGTAGGTACACAGGGACGTTTGAGACACCCTGTATATCGGTTTGTTTTACATTATAAGTTTTAAACTTAGACCCATCATTAATAATATTTTATAATTTTTCACTACAATCAGTTTTACATTATTAGTACAGTATACCTCCACTTTTGTCAGTTCTTTGACTATCTGTATTATCATTCATTCTTAAGCTTGACTGCTTCGGTTTCTTCTTTACTTAGAGAATCTTCAGATGTACCTTTAGGTAGAGAGGTTTAGAAGCATTTCAGTTTGGTTTTAAGAATTTCATGATTTTCATTAGTTATTTCGCACTTTTTTGTTAATTTTTTTAATTCATTATAAATGTTTTCAATTTCGATTTGTTTGTTTATGAAGTTGCACTTTTTATTTAGGCCAAAATTTAAACATTTTTCAATAACCGACCTTTTGAATTTGTTTGGAATATAATCTGATAAGTTTAAAACTTTTTAATCGCCCCTTTGAGAAATAAATGTTTTGTCCTTACAGAGCTGTTAATTTCTTGAACGTGACATGAACATCACTTCTGTAGCTGACTTTCTAAGAAACGAATAGTAATAAAAATGAAGGTTCTAAGCTTACGTTTATGTTACAAAGTAAGTCTCACAGATGCTTTTGATATATTGTTGAGTTCATCTTATTTCTCAGTGATTTATCTTCCAATGACCTTATGAGGAGGGAGGTTTCAAGAGGAGAAATTCAGAAGGGAAAGGACTGCATCAAGATTTTAGACGGTATCAGACAGGAAGGAAATGTCAATAGGAAAAACTCAGGAGGGAGAGCTGAGAAGGGAAAATTCAGGAGGAAAGTTCAAGTAGATATAGTTAGTAAAGAGGAGTCTGGAGAAAAAATTCAGAATGAAAAAAATCAGGATGCAGAATTCAGAAGAAAAAAGTCACGCGTTCAAATTCAAAAGGGAAACTTCGGGAGTTCGAATTCAGAAGGGAAAAGTCAAGCGGTAGAATTCTGAAAGGAAACGTCTGGAGAAAAAGTCAGTAGTGAACATTCAGAATGAAGTCAGGAGCAACAGTCACCAGCAATTTTTGTGAAGCAAATATTGAGGAGCAAATAGTTAGGAATAAGGATTCAGAAGGTAAACGTCAGGAATAAAAAGTCATGATGAAAACTTCTGAATGGAAAATTCAAGCAGAAAAATGGAGGGATAATCCAGAAGGGATGAGTCAAGAAGAAAACGTCGGGAGGGAAAAATCAGACTGGAAAATTAAGGAAGAAAATTAAAGGAGGAAAAGTCAGGAGGGTGGATTCAGGAGGAAATTTCATCAGCGAATTGTCAGGAGGGAGCACTTAAAAGTGAAAAATAAGACCAATACCAGAAGGAAAATCTCAGGAGTAAATAATCAGAAAGGCGGATTTAGAAGGGAAAATTCAGGAGGGGGATTTCACAACGGAATAGTCAGAAAGGAGGATTCAAGAGGAAAATGCCAGGAAAGAGGAAAACGTGAAGAGAAAAAGGTCATTCGGAGAAGTGAGGAGGGAGGATTCAAGATGAAAAATTCAAAAGGGAAAGGGTGGCATAGATTTTAGACGGGACCAGTCAGGAAAGGAAAGTCAGTAGGAAAATCTCTGTAGGGAGAATTCAGAAGGGGAAATTCAGTTGAAAAGGTCAAGAAAATATTTTTAGGAAGGAGGATTCAGGGCGAAAAATTCAGAATGGAAAAGCCAGGAGGACGAATTCTGAAAGTAAAAAATTCTTCATTAATAGGAAGATTCTTAAACACGTCACTTTTCATAATCTTCTTTCAGATCGTCAGTATGGGTTCCGTAATATAGGTTCTTCTTGCATATCCCTTTGACTCTTGGTCATCTTCCTTTCGTGATTTCGGCGAAACCTTTGCTATTGCGCTAGACATATCAAAAGCTTTTGATAGAGTCTGGCACAATTTTTTAATTTCCGAACTGCCCTCCTTCGGTTTCTATCCTTCTATCTGTATCTTCATCTCTGATCTAGCCGATCTATAGCGGCGGATGTAGATAGCCACTGTTCTTCTCGTAAAGCTACTAATAGTGGTGTTCCTCAGGGCACTGTCCTGCCACCCACCCTTTTCTTTTTATTTATCACTGGTCTGTTAAGTCGCACTTCCTGTCCTATTCAGTCCTATGCCGATGATTCCACTCTTCACTTCTCCACCCACTTCACAAAGCGTCCCTCTCAACAGTCATTCAATGTTCGCGCGTTTTCTTCATCTTTCTACTCGTCACAATTTTCCACATGACTATCCCCTTACCTTCAACAATACACAACTTGATCCTTTCTCTTCTCTTGACATTCTTGGCGTTTCCTTTTCTCGTGATCTTTCATGGAAAGGTCACATATACTCTCTTTGTAAAACAGCTTCTAAGAGGTTCGGTGTGATGTACCGGTTCCGCAGTTTCTACCCCTCTACTCAGTTGCTGTCTTTGTTCAGGAGTGTTGTCCGCCCCTTTATGGAGTACGCTTCTCATGTGTGGCGTGGCTGAAACCCACACAGCTCTACTTGTGAAATCTGGTGAACTCAAAGGCTTCCCATCTCTTACTGACTGTCTTCAATCTCTCTCTCTCTTTCAATCTTTCAGCTACTCAGTCGGTCAACTCTGGAACAATCTTCCTCAATCCATCTTTTCCCCTGTCTATTACCTCCTCTCTTTCAAACGCAGAGTGCCCAGTAGGCTGGGTCGAAATATTAAATTTGTGAATTTCCACATGCCTGTGTCCAAGAAATTTGTAGATGCACTATAAATGTTCAACAATGATTAAAAAAACTAAATTGATCAAGTTTTAGATGTTCCGCAAGTCCTCTGAAGATTGCAAGTAAAACGTAAAACATTACAAAAAACTTTAAAACTTTTAAAACTTTATTTAAATACGTAAACTTTATTAATTATTTGGCAATTATGATTTTTTATTAAGATTTTCTTGTATTTTTTGTATTCTTGTCGCTATTAAGTTTTTTCTTGACTGTGTTTCGTCCAGAATATATATAATTTATATATACAATTTTTCTTTTCAGAATTGATTATTCGAATAGTTAAATACGCGTTGTTACACTAACAGAGTGACTTTTCCAAATTATCCGAAGTGGCTGAGGCCGTAAAAGTGAAAGCAACTGTTGAAAAAAATCATGAGTCCAGCTGTTTCCCTTTTTGGGAAAGCTGAGCTCAGTGGAAATCAAATCAACTTCTCCTATATGAAGACGTTTTAAAAGAATATTTACAAACAAGATATCTCTTACTTATAGCTTGTGAGGGGAAAAAAGAGCCAAATGCTAATGATGTGGCAAGAATAGTTGCATCAAAGGTAGAAGAGATCTGGAAAAGTGCATCAATTCCAACAATATCAGAACAGCAAATATTAGCCAGAGTAAGGATTGTCATGAAAAATTTAAAAATATGATGAAGACTGGTAGAAAAAGGAAAGATTTTGAATTTAAACTGACCGCGTTCAAATCCAAAAATCAAAGGCTGTTTGATATTGCTGCCTGCAAATGCCATGATCTCTTTTCTTGCACTTGTGAAAAAGAGCTAAAAGTTCCTGCCATGGAACGTTCTTTCCTAATTGACCAAAGAGGTGCACGAAAAATGGCAATAGGCAGTATTGATTTACAGACAACGAAGAAACTGCAAATAAGATCTGAGCGTAAAGAACAAGAGAGAGCACGATTTTCTAAAAACATTGAAGATGGTGATATCAATAACCCATCCACTTCCAGGGAAGAGCCAATGGACTGGGATAACTTTCATACAATTCCTGATTCTGACACATCAACAGATACAGATAGAGAGCGTGATGATGATGATCACATTGAGGAAGGTATAAAGAAATCAGGTGAAGCACATAAGCTCACTCGCAAATTGTCTTCATTAGCAAAACTTGTGACCGATTCGGAATATCAGACAGAGCTGGTGCAGCCGTTGCCTCTGCTGTTCTGGAAGAGTTTGGTCTCATTACCTCTGAAGATTACCACAATGTTGTGGATAAGAATAAGGTGAGACGGCAGAGAAAGAAGATCAGAGAGGAGTTGAGTAAATCAAGTGAAGAAAGTATAGAAACATTGTATTTTGATGGAAGAAAGGACTTAACTAAAGCAAATATCTGTAAGGATGGGAGGTACTACAGTACAACAATTGCTGAGGAACACATCACGCTTATAGCTGAACCAGAATCAAAATATCTTGGGCACTTCACTCCTGTGACTGGAAATTCAACTAACATTTCTAAGGGAGTGATAAAGTTTCTTAACAGTAACAATATTAAGGTAGACAATCTGAAGGTCATTGGATGTGACGGAACCAATGTAAACACTAGCATACATAATGGAGTTATCAGGCAACTAGAGGTACACTACAATACTCCTTTTCATTGGTTCGTGTGTTTGCTGCATACCAATGAGCTACCTCTCCGCCATTTGTTAATTATTTGGATGGTAAAACCAAAGGACCAAAAGCCCTTGCTGGAAATGTTGGCAAAAGTCTTACTGCGTGCGAAAAGATGCCGGTTGTCAAGTTTGAAGCAGTTAAATCAAGTAATATGCCTTCTATTCCGGGGGATCTCGATCTAAGCCAAGATCAAACGCATCTCATGGAAATTTGTAATACAGTCATAGAAGGCCAATGTTCCCAAAACCTTGAAAACCGCAACCCAAGTTCTTTGAACCATGCCAGATGGCTTACGACAGCCAACAGGATAGTTAGACTTTATGTTGCGACCAAAAATCCGTCAGAAAACTTGAAAACTCTGACCGAATTCATTGTTCGCGTTTATGCCCCAACGTGGTTTAATATAAAGCGAAATCCTTACTATTACCAGGGACCAAGGCACCTCTGGTTTATGATATCTAGTTCAAGATACCTATCTGATGAGCTTAAGGTAGTCATTGATCCTGTTATTGAAAGAGGGGCATATTTTGCTCACCCAGAAACTTTATTGGTCTCGATGTTATTTGATGAAAGGCAAGTGATGAGAGAGTTAGCTTTCCGGCGCATTCTCTTAGCCAGGGAAAGTGTGTCCTCGGGCATTAGAGAATTTAGACGGCCTAAAATTAATTTCTTGGCAAGAGACTACACAGATTTAATTCGATTTGGAGACTACCCAAGACATGAACCACCTCTGACAAAAAGCTTGACAAACACCCAGTTAGAGCTTATCGTAAGGGGTGATGAAAGACCCTCTATTGAAAAAGTACCCATGCCATTCACAAGCTGTGGAAAGACATGTCAAACTTGTAACAGAAGCATCAGCTTCTGTCTGTGGCCAGGAAAATAGAGATGGTTTTATAAAGGCAAGAATTGCTTCAAGATCAAACATGCCTACATTTGAGTCAAAATGCGAATACAAATGTCAATAAACTACATGTAAAAACTAATGGAACTGAGGTTGGGCTGGGCATGGTGTGGAATTTGATCTACGGCCACCTCCTCGTGGTGAATTCTGGGTGATTTGCCTTGTAAACTATCATGGCAAGTCAGCAAAGAGCTGTAGTTTACTATACAGAGTATCGGAAAAAATCACCAAAAGTTTAAGTGATTGCGGAACCTCAAAATATTTATGTGAAAACTTGAAACTTTGTCATGATACTTACTATGTAGGTACACAAACTTTCGTAATACAGGGTAAATTAAACTTCCCCCAAAAATATTTTCAAGCAAAAACGACCCGGCCTAGTGTCCAGGCATCTCGTAAACCTTGGACCTTCATTTTGGCTATCTTCTTCCTATAAGGGAGGGTCGTTTTCGTGGGCATTCGCCCTTGGCCCTTACTTCCTGCATAAAAAAATAGAGTAAATCATATTTACACATTAATCCTCATTAATGAACAATTTAACTTTTTTAATCAGAATCACCAAATTATTTTAATACATACAAAAACCGTTGAAGTTGCAAACTCATTTGAAAATTTTTCGAAGGAATGCCCAAATTATTACAGTATATCAAACATAATAATTGACAAATTACTTTACATATTCTAAGTACATTAAATTGTTATTTGACTACATGCGCACTATATATTTTTATTAAAGTAGGGTAACTAAAATAGTTATACATCTTACTACGTAAAAGTAGTCAGATGCATTTTATCTTCTTAACAAGCAAGGTGGTCAGATAATATGTCAGTAAATCTAAGTTACTAGTCAGTGCACCATTACTGTATTGGTACCTATATTCAGATATCTCGTGTGAAATATGTGAGGGTAGTCAGATACACTCTTTCATTGCGAAGTAAGGCAGTCAGATGATATATCAGTAAATTTTAGTTACTAGTCAGATGCAATAGGCAGATATAAAAAAATGAATGACTTTCTTCATCAGCTCGTGATCTTTTTCACTTGTCTAGTTTCATAATATAATTCCATTTAACTAATAAATTTACCAATTAACCACAAAAGAATTACGGATAATTTTCTTATGTAAAGGTAGTCAATCGACCAATGATTTTGACATTTTCTGTGACTTAATAGGTAAATGACGAGCGGCATAGTAACAACTAACCTTTATAGGTTACTAAGAAGTTGACTCAGAAAAATTTCTCTCTCTGTGCATAATTAAATTAACATAGGAAATAGCCACTTTATTAAATTACATAAATATTAAATTTAAAATAATAATAATAATAATAATAATAAAATATATTGGTGTTGTATAACAACCTTCAGTTTTGCGTGGAACCCGAACACAGACGCAACATCATGTGAACGAACTGTCACCCACCCAACATTATCTACCGTAGATTCAACGTTGTTTAACCTCGCTGATCTAAAGTAAGCGGAAGCGATGCTACCACGCGACTATGGCATAGTCGTTAAAGGTAAAACATAGAAAAAAACTTACTTCCGAGCACCTCAACGTTCATTAAAACTTGGAGACATTATTTTAAGGTAAGAGGCTTCTCTTTCGTGACATATGAATTGAGAAAGGCTGTGTAGTCATATATATATATATATATACACACACGCACTTCAAATCCCCGCAAGGGGGTTCTAAGCTCGTGCTCTTGAATGCTCTTTGTGCTCGTTTTGTACGTGCTTGTTCCTGGAGGTTTCACGTGCGCCCTCCCGGCCCTAGCACCCAAGGATGATGGGGCTCGACCCTGCAGTCCTGTCATCCTTGGTCTTTTTCCACTTCGACTGTCCCCTCCACCCTTTCTTTTTCCTCTGTCTTTCCTCTCACTTTTTCTTTGTTTTTCCGCTGAGATATGCCCTTTAAATAGAGGCGAATCGGTTCTTCCCGAACTAAAAAAAAAAAAAAAACACGCACTTCAAAATTGGGACAAACAAACTTTTTTTAAATATTAAAATATTCTTAAACTTTCACTATTATATATATATATATATATATATATATATATATATATATATTATATATATAATATAACATTAAAAATAAAGAGGGAAATTTTAGGTATCCCGTAACATTTAAAAACATGTTTTTTGCTAGAATTTATTTATTTGGTTTACTTGTTAAAAAAGTTCGTGTCCCACTCTTAAGTATTTTTTCTTGCCTTTTAAAACTTTTAATTAATGTATAAAGTAAGCAGAAGTACATTCTAAATATAGTTTTTCAATCATATTTTTATTTTAATTGAATGTTACCCTTCCTCTTAATTATTTATTATAAAAATGCCTGAAACATTACGTTAGAGACGTTGGCAATTCAGCATACATACCTAAACTCTTTATTTTGGGGTTATTTTTACGTCAAATAAGATTTTGGAGTAGTTTTATCAATAATCTTTTGTAATCCTGCGTTAACATCAGGCAAAGAAAGATTGTTTTTACATTAAGTTTGTCTGTCGAATCATATCAATTAAAAAACTATTCCTCGCTTCACATAAAAAGGTTTCTAAGAGAGTTTCAAGATAGTATCATTCTTCCCGATATTCATGATAGTGCTAAATTCCAAATCCAAAAAGTAAGGATTAACTATACTTTTAAACCCTTTAAAACCACTGAAGAAAAATGGAACATTTGGCCGAAGGCTAATAAATCGAATAAAAGTGAGTGGATGAGTTGTGTTAATATGCAGATTTGCGATAAATAAATAATCAGTCAAGAGGGCCAGAAACTGGCACATCGTTCAGGCCAGTTAATGCGGCCCATTGCACTAATTCCCCGATTATTATTACTACCCTCCATCGGTATTCGAGTCCCAGACCTCAGTGCTTTACTTCGCTTACAGAGAAACTGTATTAACCACTGAGCTACTTATGCTGGCTAGATTTACCATAAACTTCACATTTAAAACGGGAGGAGCATCAAAACTACTAAAAACAGGGTCACTCCGAAACTTCATTATATTAGAAATACGTATTAAACTGTGTTATTTCGACTTATATTTACTTTAGAGATCATTTTAATAATTTTTAGAAATATAAAATTTATAATATTTTGCTAAATTCCTTAATTCTCAGAATCTGTTGGGTTAAGTAAATTATCCGACTCTTATTTTTCCATTTATTTTCTATTCCTATGTTGAGTCAAAAATATGAGCAATTAAACTTAGGCCAAAAAATAATAAAATTTGAGCGAATAACAAGAAAAAATAGGTCATCCTACGTGACTGTCAACAAGTTTCACTTGTAAAATCTGGGCTAAACTCCGCATGCAGTGCAGTTGGTTATAATTACGCCTATATTTGGAACCAAGTGCATTCCTTATTACGGGTGACGTCATATCACGCCAGGGTTTTCAACTCTTAGTGTCCTTATTGGCATTAACGTCACAACGAGCCTTTAATTCTATCTATCGCGCACTTGTTGTGAGCCCAAGCGCCAAAAAAATAATGGAAATTCAGTCTCATAAATTATAGTAATTTTAATCTTTCACTGCCAAAATATAAAATGTGTTCATTTAGGAACTTCAAAACTATAAAACAGTTAGGATTATTTAAAACCTCTAATATGATGTATTGAAATGTCCTTCTAAGTTCTTGGAATGTATGCTAAACGAATTAAAGAAATTTGGACCAGATGCAAAATGAAAAACTGGAAAGTCACGATTTTGGATGGGTTATAAAATCGAGAGTGCAGCGCAATACGAGAGACGAAAAGTGAGCGAACAAGAAGGAGGATTCAGATGATCTTCGAATCCGTGTTAGCACATTCAGATTTCATCTGATTAATTTTTGTTCTGACAAAGGCCATGGCGAAGTAGGCCTATATCGGTATGAAATCCACTCAACAAATAAAATTTAATTTTTCCCTTGGGGGATGAAGGTGAATATTATTTTGACTTTAGATTTTTGCTTATTACCTTTACGTAAAGTTTATTTTTAACTTGTGAACATAAGATTAAAATTTGAAAGTTTTCATGTTTAATATCATCAGTTGGAGTTAGATTTATACTTTAAAATTCGTGAAAGACACTGCTTTACTAAATGATCCAGAATTTTCAGCCTACAAGTCGATAAATAAAGTGAAATATTATATACGGTAAAGCTTCCGATTCATGAGTTAAGGGACTGAGTGAGTGAATTATACGAAGATAAACTAGAAGTTGTAACATCATCGTTTAAAATGTCCACGCTACCATCCGTGCATTAGTTGTTTTTGAACTTATTGTGTGTGTCAATAATTATGTGTGTAATATTTTGATTGTGAAACTAATTTAAAATGTTCACGTCCATCTTGATGATTGACACACACATCGAGACTGGGTCACTGTGGGCCTCAATTGGGAAAATCCCCACCCAACAGCTATATATACTTATAAATCACTGACGAAGTACAGAAATACACTGCGCGGTCATTGGCAGTTATATGCATATATATTATATATATATATATATATATATGCATATAACTGCAATGACCGCGCAGTATATAAATGAATAGAAACGACATAAGTGTTAAGGAACGTTTCTGCACACGAGGAGGGAGATAACGAATAATGAAAAATGAGGCGAACCGCCCAGGAATCGAACCCAGGGCCTTCCAATTGCCGGTCGGACGCTCTACCATTATGCTACGGACCTCACTCAATCACAAATCGAAATTCTCCCACATAGGGCAGAAACCAATATATATATATATATATATATATATATATATATATATATATATAATATATATATAATCCTAATTTCAGTATTCGCAATGATATTTTAATTAAATAAAACCCTTTAAAAAAGAACCAGACTTTTTTGACCATGTAGCCGCTCCTCTTCAGTCGTACAGAAAATACAAATGGCTAAAAGTTTAAAACTCTAAAAGTGATCACAGGTTAAAATAGAGAAGGAGGAAACAAGTACCCAACAGTGGCTATTGAAGTATCCGTACACACTCCATCTTCAACTTCCTCACCAAAGGCCGAAGGTTTACATCTAAAATCTGGTAAAACTTTGCTGAATTCATTGCTCCATCAATTCGAACCAAATTGACCATATCTGTAGATGACACTGTCTCAAAGCCTGATGGAGCCGCTACTGTGCTTCACTGTTGGGAGGTTGGTATTTTAATTAACTCCTTCGGTGTTTTGTACGTATTTCTACGCCCAGTTACGGTTAGGTTACGTTACGTTAGGTGCAAAATGAACACCGAAGGGGTCAAAATGTTTGTTCTTCTTTCTCCAAACAAACCTCTTTAGATTATGGCCAAAAAAATTCGACATTTTTATTATAAGACCAGTCAATCTTTTTCCAGGGAACTTAAGAACAATCAAGATATTCCTTGGCATTCTAGAAACGTGCAGCTTTGGATGAAGACGCAGAAATGGCTTCTTCCTTGCAGCCCTCCAGTGTAGAAAATTCTTGTGAAGAGTTCTCTAAACCGTTGATGTATGCTCTAAGGTATCTGCTATTTCAGTTGACGACCTGGAGGTACTTGCTTCTCGACGACATCTCGACAATCTTTTTCACATCTCTGAGGTGGCGCTCCTGATGTTGTTAAGGATGCTGCGAGTATAATACCAAACTACTTCTATTTCTTTATGATGTTCCAGAATGTAGCGACAGGTAGGTCAAGATGCTCGAAAATTTTCTTCTAACCTTGAAGGGTTGTACACGTCGACATTATCCTGTTTCAGTTCTTCCGAAAGCCCTTTTTCAAAAAAACCCTCAAATAAACTTCCAGTTCATGTTTACAAATAACAGAATATTAAAAATCCTATTAAGAACACCTTCTGAAAGCCTTAATATCATCGCTCATTTATTTAAATGTGGAAACTCCTCAGTTATTCATCTACGAGAGCCACTCAATATGTTTTGCCCCACCTTTTGTTTATTTCCAAGTTTCCTTGCAAGTCCCAGAAATTTTGTACACAAGTAGTTACATACCTTTTTTACAAGCTTTTATTTTTCCACATAGTCTCCATCCTTTTCTACGGCTTTCCTCCACCTCGAAACAAGGGTCTTTATTCCTTGCTGGTAATAGTCCACTGGCTTCCGCTGGAGCCACCTCTTAACCTCCTCAACAACCTGAAACTTTCTTCCACGAAGAGCATCCTTCATTGGCCCAAACAAATGGAAGTCTGAAGGTGCCAGATCCGGGCTGTATGGAGGGTGAGATAACACAGTCAAGCGCATTTTTGGACCTCTCTTGTTTGCAAACTGTTGTGTGGTGTTGCGTTTATCGTGCAAAAGGACGACGTGTTCCAGTTTTCTCTCCGGTCGAACTCGCTTTATACGTCTCTGGAGTCTGTAGGGTAGCAATATATGCCTCTGAGTTGATTGTTTGTCCTTTCTTCATAATGTCGACCAGAATCACCCCTTTCATGTCCCAGAAGATGGGATGTGACAGCCGATGCCGGGCGACCGCTGCGTGGCTCATCATCGAGGCTGGCTCTCCGCTCTCCGATGATCTCATACGTTTAGACCAGCGTCCAACTGTGGTTCGATCAACAACAGCATCTCCGTAAATGTTTTGTAGACGTTTTTAAATATTTCCAACTGTTTCCTTCTCTGCGGTTAAGAACTCGATAGCAGCTCTCTGTTTACGACGCACATCACTGCCAGACGCCATTTTCGAAACCTTTTTATGGTTATTTATCATTACGTATTCGAAGTGAAGTGTCTAAACTGCTAAGTCTAGTTATCCCCAAATAAATTTTAGATTCGCCCTCGTCAACCCACTTAAATTATCAATTTTTTTAAAGTTTAAAGACAAATTCCAAAAACTGTGTGCCCTAATGTTGTTTATAAATATACGTTCGACAGCTGTAAGGCTGCGTATATTGGCAGTACTCAACTCCAACTGGAGGTACGCCTTTCTCAACATTTGGGCTTATCAGTCCGTACCAACCGTCCTCTCAGTAGCCCACCACAACCCGCAATTAGAAACCATAGTAATGGAAACAACCATCCCCCTTCACAAAACTCAGTTCGAAATTCTAACAAGATCCAATAATCTTACAGCCGAATTTTAGAATCTTTGTACATCTATAGAAACAAACCCTCCATTAACAACAGTCGTTCATCTACAAATTACAGCTTTTTAAATAACTAACCAACTTACTTTCATAGATATATCATACCTTCCAATTAACTGACCAGACAGTTTTCTTAGTTTCTGCCGAATATGGAGGTTGACGTAAACATTGTGTATTTACCAGTTGAGGTAATTTTAATTTAATTTTAATGATTTTAATTTTCTTTTGTATTAATGCAATTTTAAGGATTTTAATTTTCGTTGTATTGATGTAATTTTAATTATTTATTCTTATCTTTGTTTTAAGGTCTTAAGATTTATAATTCACTGATGATGACAAAAGATTTGTCGAAACGTCTGAAATATCATATAAAAAATAAACGAAAATGTTTGCTGTCGTGTTGGTCCTTCTTTTCATCCGTAGGCTCCGTTTCCCTTAGGAGAAGTCAATAGCTCTGATATGTATATATAGTGGGCCTAGTTTTAGTCGTTTATGGGGATAAGGATTAATTTAATGCTAGTGATTAATTGATGCAAATTGATTGTTATAATGACAGGCTGGGTTAACAATTTATGATGTCATACAGTATCACCGGTTGAAAGTGACTAAAGGAGTAGGCCTACTATAATATTTATGAGTGATACGAATTACTTCGAGGTCACAGGCTTGGATTACACCCTAGCAAATATTGTTAAGGTTATAAAAAGCACCTTATTATTTTGTATTTAATTAAGAAAATAAATCAGTTATTTGTTCACAGTGAATAACAAATGATTGACAATAATTATAGTGAATAACATTTGTTTAACGGCCTTTGTATTATGCTAAAATGACATGGAGCTTAGCCAATAAGAGAAATGGTTAAGAGCTATATGATCTAGTAATGCATTCATTTACGTTAGGCTAATGGCATGCAAAATGTCACTTTTCTCTTTACCACTGTTCCATTACAAGAAACCATAGATATCATATTAAATAATTTCTTTTTAAATCCTAATACAACTTTTCACGACTTTGATAAGGCATCTTTCAGCAAATTACTAGAACTTTTTATACTGGATTCGTACTTCACGATCAGTAACCAATTGTACCTCCAGACTGAGGGGTTTGCAATGAGAACTTCCCTTGGCCAGTCTCTTGCTAAAATTTTCATGTTGTATCTTGAAAAGATAATCATGGAAAAACTGTCCTTTGTAATTTTGTCTTAAGTATTATCGAAGGTATGTCCATGATACAATTGTGTGTTTTCTCTTTGAGGAACAAGGGAGTGCTGAACGACTTTTGGAGCTTATTAATTCCTTGCATCCTAACGTTAAATTTACAATGTAAATCGAAACAAATAACTCTTCGCTGTTCTTGGACGTTCAAATTTCTAGATAAACAATAAACTTTGCATTCCAGTTTAGAAGGAAGATCTTTAGAGGATTGAACACTTAACTTTTATAGTTTTTGCCCATATTTGTTTAAAACCCTCGTTTACCGTGCCTTTCACTTGTCCTTATCCTATTTGGATTTTCGCCAAGAGATAGTATACCTAAAAGATTACTTCTACAAAGACGATTATTTTACAGCTAGGTTTCTGACTTCCTGTTCTCTATTTACTGACCTAAACTCCCTATACTTACTGTCTCCAAGATATAAAATACATTTGTCTCCCGCTTTTGGGGTATGTTTATGTAGCCTTTAAATAACAGCTCGCAAATATTCTACTCCAAAGTTTTCCTGCCTTAAATTTTAAGTTTATATTACACTGGATTCTCTTCCATTTGAAAGATTGTATTCCTCAGTTAAGGCGGTCTGGTATTGTTTAAAAGTTTACTTGTCCTCACTGTAAGCGAGGAACATATATTGGCTTTACTACCAGACTGATAAAGGTGAAAATTTGCTCCCACAAAGGAATCAACCACAGGACCGAGATGACTCTGACTAGAAGGAAAATTCACCGACACGAGACCATTCCATTCTTTGTCATCACAATATTAACTTCAATGATTTTAAAATTTTAGCCGCTCATCCATCCTCTTTTGATTTTAGAATTTAGAATTCCTCTACATCAGAAATCTCCAACCCACACTTAATCATGATTCTCAGCCGTTCAACTCCTCATAGCCAAATGTACCAACCAATAGTTATAATTTTTTTAAATTTCTATTTCTGGTTCACTTTTCATATTAGAGCTCAGATAAGGTGTATGAATGTTTATTTTAATTGTAAGAGTGATTGAAGTTCATATTTTGTTTTAAAGTGTTCTACAGTGATTTTAAGGATCTCATTTATTTTAACTTTATTTTATTATAACTTTAGCTATAAAAATGGGTAACAAACCCAAAACATCGGCCAATAAAGATAATTAAATCTCTTTTGTTCTTGTTGATGATCAAATAATATATATATATATATATATATATATATATTGCGATATAACCTTTGGTTAGCTTCCGCCCGAACTGTTCATTCTGACGAAGGTCAAGCTCTTCACTCCACCTAGACCTACAGTTTAACGTGGAATCCGAACCACGCCCCATCAGCACTCAGGTCTTAACCACTAGCCACCTAGGGTACCTATTTATCTACCAACCACTTTCTTTATTGTGTGGAAGGATGAACAGCTGGGTTTTGCTGCGCGCCGGCTGCCGTCGGGTCTCGAACCCGGGGCCGATGGATTCGTAGTCAGCGACGCTAACCACTACACCACCGAGGCTATATATATATATATGAAAATTATTTCACGAAGGTAACACGTGAAAAATATTTATGATGAATAAAACCACGAAGGAAAGGAAACACAAAATGGTGCTCAAGCGCTTTCGTCTAATGACACCTCAGGAACACTGAAGTATATAAAAAGGTAAGCCTATATATAGGTTACAGAAAGAAAAAAAGAAAAATAAATAACATACATACACACACACACACATATATTATATATATATATATATATACATACATATCTATATATACAATACATACATACATACTACATACATATATATACATAAACAGAGAAGTAAAAATAATAAAAAATTAAAAATTAAAACCTTAAAGGATACCAATGAGGCGTACAGATTGTAAGGAAAAATATCGATTTTTAGCACAAGATCAAAAGGATTATAAAATACAAATTTACACTGGGACTCTGCCGGGTTTTACCAATGCTGCCTATGGTCAGGTTTCGATATATATAAAATAAAAAAAAATAAAATGCAAATTAAAAGTTAATCGATTTTTAGCACAAGATCAATGGATTATAAAAATACAAATTTATACTAGAACTCTGTCCGGTTTTAACACATTTCTGCCTATGGTCAGGTTTCGATATATAAAAAAATAAAATGCAAATTAAAAGTTAATAAAGTAGAAGACAAGTTTACCAAAGATTTAATGTTTTACACTTCTTATCTAAGTCTGCTTTAAAGGAATTCAACATAACAGGATCGAGTTGAAAAAGACATTTGCTTATGTTGAAGTTATTTGAAAGTTGGATAATGGCAGACTCAAGAATATTTCTATTAACAATGTTGCTTGAATGGAATAAAACTGAAGCATTATTCCAATCAATACAGTGGGCTAACTCTGACAAATGGACAAAAAGGGCACTGGACAACTGTCCTGTTCTAACGGAATATTGATGCTGTTTTATACGTGTGTGCAAATCCTTTCCCATCTGACCTATGTAAAATGAATCACATTGTTTACAACCAATTTTATAGATAATGCCTGAATTATTGGTAGGGCTATTTTTTTACTATGATATTTTTTCACAATATTGTTATATGAAAATACTACATTAATATCCAAAAGTTTAAGTACATTAGCAATGCCTAAAAAGCCCGGGAAAAATGGAAGTACTAAATATTTTTTGACAAAGTACGATGTTAATATTGACACGATAGAAAGTTCGTTTTGCCTTGTTGAGACAAGATTCCATAAACGCAGATGGATAACACAAATCACTTCCAATACCGTTGATTTTTTCCAATTCGGCATCGATGTATTCCGGACTGGCGATCCTAAGGGCGCGGAGAAACATTGATGAAAATATGGCCTTCTTAATGGGGGTATCATGTCCCGAGTAAAAGTGTACGTAGGACAAATTGTTTGTCGTTTTCCGATAGATACTAAACTTAAAACCTGGGCTTTCCCTATGTACACGCACATCCAAAAATGGGATTGAATTGTCTTGCTCAACTTCTAAAGTAAACTTAATGGAGGGGACTTGATCATTTAACTGAAGGAGGAAAGCTATCCAGGTCACGATCATGGGCCAGATACACAAAATATCGTCGACGTACCGCAACCAAGGGATGCCAACCCCCAGGATTCTCGGAATATAGGTAATTTCGAAAAACTCCATATAAATATTGGAGAGGAGGGGCGATAAGGGGTTGCCCATAGCCATCCCAAAAACTTGTGATAATACTCGTTATTGAAAGTGAATTTACAGTCTTTGATGCAAAGCTTAATGAGTTCCAAAACAATGTGTGAAGGTAGTGGCAGGTCATACTTATGTAATTCTTGGGAGAGAAAGTCAAGCATATCGTCAATCGGCACTTTTGTAAACAATGAACAAACATCAAAACTAATCAATTTATCGTTAGTTTCAGTACGTACATTATTCAATTTTTCCGTAAGATCCATGGAATTTTTTACATGTGAATCAGAGATAGTTCCGAGAAGGGGACAAGACTTTGACAAGCCATTTGGAGAGTTTATAAGTAATAGAGCCCACCGAGCTAATATAGGGCGCATAGGGTTACCAGGTTTGTGGGTTTAATAAGACCGTAAAGGTAGGGCAGAGCAGGTGAAGTGGACATGAAAAGCGGAATTAAGTTCTTATGATCTTTGAGAAGGCGTTTCAAGCCACTATTAAATGATTTGATGACGTCATCCTGCGGGTTCTTCCTAAGTTTGGTGTATGGGGGGTCCTGGAGAAGCTCGTTCATCTTTCCGATGTAGTCCACTTTGTTTTGCCTTGTCTCAACAAGGCAAAACGAACTTTCTATCGTGTCAATATTAACACTCGTACTTTGTCAAAAATATTTTAGTACTTCCATTTTTCCCGGGCTTTTTAGGCATTGCTAATGTACTTAAACTTTTGGATATTAATGTAGTATTTTCATATAACAATATTGTGAAAAATATCATAGTAAAAAATAGCCCTACCAATAATTCAGGCATTATCTATAAAATTGGTTGTAAACAATGTGATTCATTTTACATAGGTCAGACGGGAAAGGATTTGCACACACGTATAAAACAGCATCAATATTCCGTTAGAACAGGACAGTTGTCCAGTGCCCTTTTTGTCCATTTGTCAGAGTTAGCCCACTGTATTGATTGGAATAATGCTTCAGTTTTATTCCATTCAAACAACATTGTTAATAGAAATATTCTTGAGTCTGCCATTATCCAACTTTCAAATAACTTCAACATAAGCAAAGGTCTTTTTCAACTCGATCCTGTTATGTTGAATTCCTTTAAAGCAGACTTAGATAAGAAGTGTAAAACATTAAATCTTTGGTAAACTTGTCTTCTACTTTATTAACTTTTAATTTGCATTTTATTTTTTTATATACAGGGTGGGCGGAAAGTAGCTCCCTATTTTGGATTGGTAAAAAAATACGTATATTATTAATTTATTTCAGAAAAAATAATATGAAAAGGTAGGCATACATGGTAGGTTTTCTCTAAAATTCAATGTGGGCTCCAACTCTTTCCACCAGCTTCTGGAGCCGCCCAGGAATGGCGTCCACTGACTTTAGCAGGAACTCCGGCGGGATGGAGGACATGACTTCCCGAATTCGGTCCTCCAGTTCTTCCAATGTCCTCGGTTTGGTGCGGTAGACTTCTTCCTTTACCCACCCCCAAAGAAAGAAGTCGCACGGTTACCGCTGAAAAACGGCAGAATCGGTTCAGTGTAACGGTGTGGTGTGGTATGACCTCAGATCAGGTTGTGGGCCCGTTCCTTCTGCGCAACACCATGAATGCTGAGCGGTACCTTGCTATGTTGCGAAACGAGGTCTGGCCGGTTGTCAGCACATGGGAGAACATCGACGATCTGATATTTATGCAAGATGGCGCCCCTCCGCACTTCGCTCTTGTTGTCCGTGAGTGGCTGGATGCCCACTTCCCTGGGCGTTGGATGGTCGTCGTGGTCCACATCAATGGCCAGCCAGGAGCCCCGACTTGACACCGTGCGACTTCTTTCTTTGGGGGTGGGTAAAGAAAGAAGTCTGCCGCACCAAACCGAGGACATTGGAAGAACTGGAGGACCGAATTCGGGAAGTCATGTCCTCCATCCCGCCGGAGTTCCTGCTAAAGTCAGTGGACGCCATTCCTGGGCGGCTCCAGAAGCTGGTGGAAAGAGTTGGAGCCCACATTGAATTTTAGAGAAAACCTACCATGTATGCCTACCTTTTCATATTATTTCTTCTGAAATAAATGGATAATATACGTATTTTTTTACCAATCCAAAATAGGGAGCTACTTTCCGCCCACCCTGTATATCGAAACCTGACCATAGGCAGAAATGTGTTAAAACCCGGACAGAGTTCTAGTATAAATTTGTATTTTTATAATCCATTTGATCTTGTGCTAAAAATCGATTAACTTTTAATTTGCATTTTATTTTTTTTCTTTTATATATATCGAAACCTGACCATAGGCAGCATTGTGGTAAAACCCGGCAGAGTCCCAGTATAAATTTGTATTTTTATAATCCTTTTGATCTTGTGCTAAAAATCGATATTTTTCCTTACAATCTGTACGCCTCATTGGTAATCCTTTAAGGTTTTAATTTTTAATTTTTTATTATTTTTACTTCTCTGTTTATTGTATATATATGTATGTATGTATGTATGTATGTATTTGTATATATAGATATGTATGTATATATATATATATATATATGTGTGTGTGTGTGTATGTATGTTATTATTTTTCTTTTTTCTTTCTGTAACCTATATATAGGCTTAACCTTTTATATACTTCAGTGTTCCTGAGGATGTCATTAGACGAAAGCGCTTGAGCACCATTTTGTGTTTCCTTTCCTTCGTGGTTTTATTCATCATATATATATATATATATATATACGGTATAATATATATATATAATAATATATATATATATATATATATATACATATATATATATATATATATAAAATGGCAATTTAAGAAAAATCTCTGCAAAAACAAAAGCAAATCCTGTAAATAAATGGACTGGAATTGCCTGAGCTGTTTGTGATAGCGATATTGATGGAGTATTTGATGCAATTTATCTAGATCGACGGATGAGAGTGTGATAAATATTTTAGAACGCATTCTTTTTGTTTTTTTTAATTTACATATCATACCTTCATAAATCGCTTTCAGATGGCTCTTTTGTTTGATATATTTCCGCTCAAAGTTTGGATAAAGTAATTTTTCTGCAGTCTTTTATTGCAGTATTTTTGTTTTAGTGTTTACAAAGAATCTATCGTTAATTCATAATGCCTCTCTATTATTGTTTTTCCAGCACTCTCTCTCTCTCTCTCTCTCTCTCTCTCTCTCTCTCTCTCTCTCTCTCCTCTCTCTCTCTCTCTCTCATCAGTACACTGTCCACCTACTTACTTGGTAGTGCTGCTGAAGAATGCTCATATCCTGAAATGGGTGTTTTGACGGAATGGTGTTCTATGTAAAATATAAAGCTTTTCTTGCTTTCCCTTAACCTGTAATTAGTAGAGATTAGTAGTAGAGATTATCAATATACCTTCCTTAATTTTAGATACATTTAGAAATTTTTGAACGACAGTCCAGGATCGACCTGTGGTCGACCCCTCTGCAACATTCCACCTCGTATGCGGAATTTGATGGCGTAAGGAACTGGTTTCCATTCTTCTCCTGCCCGCGTAGCCAGCCACACATAGCTCGTCGCACAAGAACCAATTTAGCGACTTTTGGTGAGTTTTGGCTACATTTTTTAGCGTTTAGCGACTTAGCATAATTTTAGCTACTTTTTGTCGAGCTGCCAGTCTCGTCCATTCCTTTGGGTTGTATGGCGTTATATATTTGTGCAGCTATCAGTTAGCATATTTTACATAAAAGGACCAATTTGGCTACTCCATTTTGGCTACTATACTCGAAATTTTAGCGATATTTTGGCTACTCCACATCTGGCGAATTTTTGGCTACTTTTTGAAGTGAATTTAGCGACATTTTGTGGGCCTTGGTTGGTAACTCTGCTGTCCAGCTGATTCTTGAAATTATTCAGGTTGGTGTGCAGGAGGTTCCTCAGTACATTTGGCAGAACATTCCTAAGTTTCGTGCCTCGTATTTGGAGGGTATTTTATTCATCCTAATTTTCATGGCCTCCCTGTCCTCTGAAGAGAATCTGCCTCTTCTCTTATTTTAGTCTGTTTCTATTTCATTTCTAATGTTAGGGATACAACCCTCGATTATCCTCCATACACCAGTAGTCTTCCCTTTTCGCTTCCTCTACTTAGATGTAAAGTCCTTTGTCCTTGTATGGCTTCGATGTTTGCAATGTTTTTTGTGTATGGGTATCTCAGTACTCAATTATTTGGTAGGCTTCGTCTTCTCTATGGTATGATGTTTTTGGTCTGATTTTCTGCTGTGGAAACTCCTCCAGATAATTCCCATTACTTTTCAAGCTTTTGTAACTTTAATGTTATAGTGCTCTCTGAATTCTGCGTCCGATAACATCATTACCCCCAAGATCCCTGACTTGTGGGTTTGGTGTTATCTGTTTGGCTTGCAGTGTTTTGTACCCTTTATTATGTAGCAACTATTTTGTACCAAATGGCGGAAGTTGGAATTTTTCTTCGTTCAACTTCATACTGTTGTCTTCTACTTACTGTACTTCAATAATGTTTCAGTGTCGTTTCGTCATTTTTCTCCGTCTCCTTCATTTGATATTTCCTTGCTTATCTTTGTTTCATTCCCGGAACACGATACGACTGTGTCATTAATACTTCAAGCAATGTCTGCAATCATTGTTATAAATAGCAAAGGAGCTAATATTGTACTTTGTGGGACAGAGCTGATGACTTCTGAGACATTAGATTTGACTCGATTTACTTTAACTCTTTGTGTTCTTTGAGTCAAGCTGGTGGCCAGTCAAGCTGGTGGCCCCGTCTTTAGGCCTGTCTTGGTGGAGGAGCGAATTGCTTTCTTGTGCTCTCCACCGCACATAGCCAGGTACACCCGGCTCATCTAGTGCCGTCCTGAGCCAGGCATCTATGATAGTTTTCTCTTGAAGACTTCAACTTTCACCCCTGTAACGTTTCTGAGGTCTTTTGGAAGAAGGTTCAAAAGGCTTGGCCCCCTGACAACCAAGATATTTTCCTTCAGTGTTGAAGAGGTCCCTTGTCGGGACTTTAGTTTGGGAACACTACAGCCTTTCCTATTTTCCAGCGTTGTTTGGATGGTAATTGGGTTTAGTGTGAGGTTTGGTACCAGTTTTTCGATCATTTTCCGTATGTACTGTACCTCTCTCTTCTTCTTTCCAAGGAGTACAGATTTAGTTTACGTAGTCTTTCCCAGTAGTTGAGTTCTTTGCAGCCATCAGTCTTGGCTGTGAAATGTCTCTGCGTTTCTTCTAGTTTATTGATTTCTTTCTTTTTATATGAGGACGACACTCAGGACGTCAAAACTGAGCAGTATTCAAGTTTTGGTATAATCAGTGTTCTCAGCAGGGGAATCATTACTGTTTTGTCCCTCCTTTTGAACGTTCTTAGTACCTGTCCCCGCGACTCTTTTTGCTTTATTTATCGCTATCTGATTTTGTGTCTCGAATTTCGCATCATCGGTCATTATTACCCTCCCCCACCCCCAGATCGATCGCTTTCGTGCGTCTCTGATTTTTCTGTCTATCTGGAGCACAATATGCAGTCTATTTAAGTTCCTCTTTTCTACCATACCTTAAGAGCTGAAATTTCTCAGTGTTAACTGACCATGTGTACATTTTGTTCGTGTCCCTCTGGAAGGCCTCCACTTCATTTACATCGCTGATTTTTCTGCTGATCTTTGTATCGTCTGCAAAGGATGTTACTATACTGTTGCTGTTTACTCTACTATCTAT
Organism: Bathynomus jamesi; assembly: GCA_023014485.1. Classification (NCBI taxonomy): domain Eukaryota; kingdom Metazoa; phylum Arthropoda; class Malacostraca; order Isopoda; family Cirolanidae; genus Bathynomus; species Bathynomus jamesi. The sequence continues at coordinate 74,845 of JAJOZX010008794.1, read as the reverse complement.
GTCTCTTAGCATGATAATGAACAGGAGTGGGGCCAGTACTGTACCTTGTGGTACTGAGCTGCGTACTTCCGATTCTGATGATGATATACCTTGAATTTTGACGACCTGTAGACGTTCTTTGAGGAAGTTGTCGATCCATTTTCCCACTTTGCCTGTTATTCCCATATATTTTATGTGCTACTATACCATGATCGCATTTGTCGAAAACTTTAGCAAAAGCCGTGTATATGACATCATAGTTTTCATTGCCTTCAAGTGCATCTAGGATATTGTTATAATGCTCTATAAATTGTGATAGGCATGATCTTCCTGATCGGAATCCTTGCTGATTTTCGTTGAATCTTTCCAGTGTCTCAAAGGAGTCATAGATTTTCTCTCTGACTATTCTTTCAAATATTTTGGTGAGGTGGGACGTCAAAGACACTGGTCTATAGTTCTTTGCTTGAGCTCTATCCCCTCCTTTATATATAAGGACAATGTTTGCTCTTTTCAAGATGCTTGGTATTTCCCAAGTGTCCAGGGATCTTCTCCATATCCAGTATAAGGGTGTAGTTATTTCATTTTTACAGTTTTTAATTAAGAGTGCGTTTCATTTGTCCGGACCTACAGCTGAATGTGGTTTCATTTGGCCTATAGCTTCTCGCTACATCTTTTGGAGTAAAATCAAAGTCTGTTATACATTTTACTTGCAATTTCTTTTCGAAGAATGCATTTATGTCAGGTATCGCTTTGGCACTTTTTGGGAGACTGAAGACCGATTCATACTTGCCTCTCAATGTTTCAGATATTTCTTTTAGATCGTCTGTTAGTTCATTATTTCCTTTCCTTAAGGGCCCGATAGTAGCGCGCGTTTTTGTTTTCCCTTTCGCATAGCTGTAGAAGTATTTTGGATTTTCTTTTATTGCTTCTACCGCCATTTCCTCTCCCCTCTCTGTATGGCCCTTTATCACAGTTTGTATTTCCCTCACGATACTCTCCAGTTTTTCTTGTATTACTTTCCTGGCATTGTTTTCTCCGCAATTAGCTAACTTCGTCGGTACTCTCTTTCTTTTGCAGAATATTCTTCTCTTTTGCCTCTCTAGCAAGTTCCTCTTTCCTTTTAGCTGTGCTTTCAGAGCATATTTTTCTAAAATTTTCAGTATCTTTTCTTCGAAGGACGTTAGCATGTCCTCAGTTGTTTTATTCTCTAAAACTGTTCTCCACTCTATTTGGGCCATGTGTGATCTGATTTCTTCCCAATTTATGGTCTCGGAGTTTAAGTTAAAAGCCCCAAATTTGCTTCTTCCTTCCGTATGTGTATTGTCTTTTAATGTTATCGCCATGGAGAGTTTACGGATTTTATTAGGGTTCTGATATTATTAATGACATCCGAAAATTTTTAATTTGGAGAGTTTGGAGGTCGATAGATCACTATCAATACCACTTTAATTTCTTTATTTTCACTGCAAGTGTTTCCAGAAGCTGTTGGATTTACTTATTACCGTCTGTCATATGCCTCTCATGTATATAAATAGCACATCCATCTTTACACCCTTGTCTCGCTGTTCTATCCGCTCTTAGTAAGTTGAATCCATCGATATGCAATTCTTTCTTATCGATACAGTGTTCGCAGTTATCGCAGTTTCCTTGGCAATCTTTAAGATGTGTTTCTGTCAGGCATACGATGTTCGCCCTTGTTTCGTCCATAAAACCTTTCAGGTACGAAACTTTGTTCAGGAGTTGTTCGGTTTTATTCCTTGAATATTTGCCAGGACAATGTTTATGTTCTTTGTTTTGCATTGCCCTTGTACATTTTAAGTTCGTTGTCCTTTGGTCTCGCGTGTTTTGTAGCCTTGTGGTCCTCCGAGATGGATCCGTTCCCGCCAACCTGTTCTGGTCGCTTATTGCCACGAAGCGGTCCAGCTCGATGGTTCCCAGCTGTGTCAGCTGTATTTGCTGTATAAAACTTAGCAGCCTTATTGTGTCCGAGATGTTGAAAAATTTCGTTTACTATATGCGTTTAAAGAGTTTTGTTTGCTATTTGGGTCATATTTTTTCATCTCACATTCCTCCTGTTGTCATTTGAAACTTGTTCTTTGTCCTTTGAACTTCTCGGGAGATGATGGTAGTAGCATTTTCTCCAGTACTGACAGGTTCCATTGTCACGTAGGTCTTGCAAATGTCCGGATGGTAGAATTTGCATTTTCCACCAAATTTGCAGTGACTTATTGTAGAAGTAGTTGCACAAAGGAGGGTATTCGTAAATACATTCTCCTCCCTTTTATCTGCAACTTCCTTTCACATAGTATTTACATATAGTTTCTTCCCCATTTTTACTTGGGGCCTTTGTTTTTGGTGGTTTCAGTATGATTTATTTATTGTCTACTTGTTTTTTCCTATTGCTGCTAATGTTCTTTGTTTGAAATCTTTGGACTTGGTTTTGCGCCTTTGTTTCTTCTGTTGGTGCTTCTTTTATTTCTGTTATTTCTGGTTTCCCGTTTACTCGCTTTATGTGTTTTTTTTCGTGTTCGTTTTTTGCAGTTTCCTCTTCTACTATCTTCGTTCCTTCTATTTTTTTTCTCTCTTCGCTACTTATAAACTCCTCTTTTGTCTTTTCCTCATGGTCTCGTTCTGCTTTAAAAAACCGTAAACGAGTTTATTTCGATTATGCAGGTTTTGCAGAAGAATGTGATTCCGTTCAATTGTTTAGCGCCTGTTATAAGAGAGATTTCTTCGTCGCTCCATCTCGGGCATTGAAATTCGACTAGGACTGGCAAAGATCGCAGCGTATTGTCTTTAATTCATCTGTTTCTTTTTTACAGTATCCAGAGGGTTGTATGAAATGATTTGCCATTGCCATGTTTCTAATGGTATGTAAATGTTTGTGCCGAAATATTAACTCAAAAGGGTAATTAATTAAGTGAGGTACTTGATTTGACCTTAGAAATGAGAGAGGGAAAGTTTTTCCGTTATTCCTGGGGATGGGGGATGGGGATGTGGCACGCTGTAGATTCTCACTGATTGTGCCATGGAGTGTACCGCGGGGAATAACTGAGGATACTGCCTTTCGATGGGCAGTTAGATTTCTCAGAGAAAACATTCAGAAAAAACGCTGTATAGATTAAGTTCCTTTAATTTTATTTGCTTTTTTTCAACATACGCCGCTATTTCACCACTTAAAGAGGCATACGACTGTGTTCACTGAATATTCACTCAAAAATTGGCACTACTTAAAAAGGATTAACTGCAGGATTTTTATTGTAATATCACTTTTATTTCGGACTTCAAACGAAACACGTGTAACTGTCACACGAGGTAGGAAAACTATATATATATATATATATATATATATATATATATATATATATATATACTATATATACAGGGTATTTTAAAGTCCCTATCTATTTCAGTGAAAACGTAGCAAAAGGGTAAAATTCAATAACAATACAGGGTGTCCCATAAGTCTGGCATCATAGGAAAAATAATAAAAAAGGGCAAAACTAAAGCTTTTATTTACAGAACGTGCTCAATATGTCCACCATTGTTTTCAATACACAAATTCAGACGTGATACCCAGTCAGCAAGCACACGGTGAATGATGTCAGGAGGAATGGTGTTACATGCCCCAATAATGCGCTGCCGCAAATGTTCAACACTCCTAATTTTCTCTGCGTATACCAGCGCTTTCAAGTGGCCCCAGAGATAAAAATCTAGTGGCGTGAGATCCGGGCTTCTAGCTGGCCATTCCACAGGCCCTCGACGTCCTATCCAATGACCAGGGAATTGTTGGTACAGGTATTCTCTTACTTGGGTGCTGTAATGTGCAGGAGCACCGTCTTGCTGGAACCATGTTGGGAAATTTCCTCCTTCGTTCAAGACACTGGGAAATGCTTCTTCCTTGAGCATACGTAGGTAGGTGCCTCCAGTGACATGTTCATCGAAAAAGAGGGGGCCTATGATGCGATCCTTCTAAATGCCACACCATACCATCACCCGAGATGCACCTTGTTCCTTTGAAGAGGTATACCAGTGAAGGTTGGTTTGAGACCAGTAGCGGGTGTTTTGTCGATTTACCTCACCATTTCCATAAAAAACAGCCTCGTCACTGAACAGAATGGTGGACGGGAAATTGGCATCCCGAGCATATTGTCCGTAGCCCATTCACAAAATTCCATCCGCCGGTCGGGATCATCTTCGCTTAATTTCTGTAGGATCTGAAGTTTATATGGATGCCATTTGTGAGCCTGAAGAATGCGATGGATGCTACTTTTCGACACTCCTGTCTCGGCGGACAATCGCCGAAGAGACTTATTGGGACTTCTGTTAAAATGAGCCAGGATAGCAGTCGCTGTATCATCGTCAGTGGACCTCCTTGAAGGTCTACTGCGTGGTTTATCTTCTATGGATCCTGTTTCCTTAAACTTTGCAACAAGTCTGCTAACACAACTCTGTGTTATTGGCTCGCGGTCTGGATGCAGTCTGTTAAATTCAGCAGCGGCCCCTCTTTGACTCCAATTTCCTATGAGTAGAATTATCTGGATTCGTTCTTCCTTGCTCACAGACATTATGGCCTGTAGAAAGAGAAAAATATGAATTATGGTTTGTAGAAGTAGAAAAATATGAATTTCTCCTATAATGCCGGACTTATGGGACACCCTGTATAATAGAAGGCATACATTTAATGAATACTTAATTAGGCATATGATTCTACATGAGCACCACCAGTATCTCTACAGCGTTTGAATCTGTCAGCAGCATTGCGGAACACATTTTGGAGCATGACAGGGGTTATTTTTGTAACTGCTGTTAACTGCTGCTCTTGGTCGTTTGGGAAAGCTTCTAAAGAAAATTGACGAGACTGGGGATATCAAAAGAAGAGAGGGAAGTGGGTGACCAAAAACTGTTCGCATACAAGACAATATTTACGACGTCGAACAACGTATATTAAGTCAGGAAAACCAGCCAGGAACCGACATGACACTAGGGTTTCTGGTTTCGGGTGTTTCCTTCTGTCCCGGAATAGCGGGACACATTGAACTCAATCCCGGGATCCCGGGATTTCCTGGGAAATTTTTTAACATTTATTTAATATTATAATGACAAGATTTATACGACTTCTTATTTATTATCTGACGTATTTACTTCGTAAATAAAACAAATTTCAAATATCTTTCTATTTGATATCAATACTATAATAACAATATCCATTATACTCCACTTTAATAAAGAAAATAAAATTCCTTTACCCTACAATTAGGTAGAAAATACAATAAAATAATTCAAACTTTCAAAGTAAATCAAAAATAAAAGAATAACAATAATATACGACATATTGAATAATATGACTGGACTTAGCCCTGTTCAAAAATCAACTTTTTCTTATTTTCATAGGTTTCTGTACTTTTTCCCATGCTTTTTGACCTGGAAAGGCCGAAAATCACAACCATTTTGACCTAGGTTGTTGGGAAGCATTGCCGCATGGAGCTTTAAGTTTTCTGCCTTGAAATCGGCCAAAAGCACCAGTTCCGGGGTCCCTTGAATCATGTTTTGCACTATAACTTTTTATCTAAACAAGATAGAGCAACAAAATAGGCACCAAATTAAAGTGTTTTTAATCCTCTTTCTAACTTATACAATTATGATAGTCTTGGAACAGGAAATGGCACATTGGTACATACAAAGATTTCAGAAATATCACAAAATTCGTTTTCTCACACTCAAGGCAGACAAGGCGCCTTATTCATGACACAAATTTGAGATTAACATTTTGTCACAAGTCTAATCGATCAAGAAGTGAAAGCATTACATGATGATTAATTTCATAAAGACATTTACACAGTCAGTTGTTGAGAGTTTGTTTCTTGAAGCTGTCAAAGCGGCGTCTGTTGAACTCCACAGCTTGAAGGAGATAGTCCCTTTGCTTGGCATCTGTTGTTATGACATTTGCAAAGTCGCTCATCATCTTGACACCACGTTCAGCAATGTCATTCACCGCTTTCAGATTCTTAACATAGTCCAACGCTTTTCTGTAGTCCTCATTCTGTGGCCAAGACGTGACAGGTTCCAGAAGCCACTCGGATCCAATGTTCAGTGTGTCCAGCAGGAAATGTGATTCTGGGCCAATGAGATCAACCAGGGTGGTCTTAGCTGTGACTCTCTGGAATAGAGGCTTTCCTGTTCTGAAGCTGTCTGGCTTCTCAGTGGCATGTAACTGGGCAGCAATGTCGTGCTTCAATGTGTCACTGAATCTACTGCTGAACAGGGCAAATGGCACGACTTCCTGCGTCAGGTACCATTTGTGGTTTTCCATCTTATTAAGTACTGCATCAGCAAGCTCTGGGTCAGTTTTCTTGTACTTCAACATGTCCTGGATTAGACTTAGATCATTCACGGGAGCATCTGCAGCAGACATTGACATCATCCATACAGGAGTGTAGAACAGCGCAAGGAAGGTGTTGAGTCTTTCCAGCTTTGATACAGTGTCTTCGTCGTACTCAAGTTGATCTGCAAACATCAGCATTTTCATGGAGTACAGGTTTCTGGCCATCCATCTGGCCTGATGAATGGCGCCTGGTCGACTCCAGTGAATACCTCGAGGAGGCGTTCCTCCAAGAACAATGACTGTCAGTTCAGCCATTTCCCTGTAGTCGGCTCTTGGAAGCCTTTCTGCTGTTAGAATGTCTTGGAGTATTTCTTCACTGTTCTTCTTCTTTTCCTTCAGCCATTTGCTGTTGATAGCCAGCATCTTTGGGTTTTCCTTGGACAAGTCCGTCCAAACATCCTTCAGATGCTCAAACCAGGGATTATCTGGCCCCTTCACCTTCCCAAACAGCTTCTCCCAAACTGCTCCTACTAGGATTTCCAGGATGTGATGTCGACAGGCCAGATAAAACACCTTTTTGTTCAGCATTTTCTCTAGCAGTTTGGCAGCTCCTCTGTGAACTCCACTGTTACTGGATGTAGTGTCAAAAACAAGGGCAGTAACATTATCCGTAAGTTCCCATGTCTCCAGTAAATCCATTGAAGCCTCAGCCTGAGCTGTGCCAGAAGAATTGTCGATGACAGGTACTCCCAATAACTTTCCTTCAGTGTATGAAGGTGGACCAGACACTAGCACAGCTAAAGTCTCTGAGGTACTTCCAGGTTCACTGCCCAAGACATCTTTGAGCAACTTTCCATCCCAGTGTAAGGCAGCGTACTGTGGGGGTTTTTCACAAAACTTGGACATGTGACTCTGGCTGATATTTTACCTGGACAGCATTCTGTTGCGACGTGTTGTTGAGGTTGAGATGACGAAGTTATCCAGATCAGCCCCTCCAGCTTTCAAGGTGGCAGAAACCATGGCAGTAACTTGATTGTCTGATAAACCAAGACGATCAGCTGTATTGCAGATGACATCACATTCCATGACCTTCCTTGGAAACGTCAAAGTCACACTAGTCACAGTGTCTTGATGGTGAGAACATCCAGTTGTCAGTTGTCAGTTGAGTCACCCCAGGTAATGTCATCCACATGAACAACTGCCTCTTGTTCTGCTGCAGCTGTAAAATAGTACAACATGTTAAAACAGTAATTGTTAAGTACATGCTAAATATCGCAATGGAGTAAAACTTAAAACTTTTTGTAACGTTCAAAGTAATTAGTTTTACCTTGTTCTTGTCTATGCTGCAGTCTTTCATTCCTCGCTGCTTGCTGCAGGGATCTTGTCTCAAAAATCTTGTCATGACCAGACATATGACCTTTCCTCTCAGTCTTTTGGTCTTCGTAGAATCTGATATCCTCATCTTTCTTCTCTCTGGATAACAGTCTGTTGTTCTGTATTTCCTGGATTGCATCTGGAGCTCCTATATCGAACAGGCTGTCTAATTCCAGCACAAATGCTCCTCTTTTTCCTCCAGGGTTACTTGCTCTTCCTTTGCTTTTCACCAGAGCACGATGTTTCTCATGTAGTTTCATGAAGAGCTTCATTGCGTTGTACTTGGTCATTGTCTTGATCCTAGCCATCTGCCAGAATGGGATGATAGATTCAACTGTTTCATATGCAAGGTCTTGAACCATGGGCCTCCCTGCATTTTCCGGTAAATTCTGAAGATTAAGGAAATACTGGAATGCCTGTCTGTTGGTGGGAAGCTGGGAACCACTGATAAAGCTGAAGGGTATCCAACCAGGAAAGTTTCAGTGAGAGATCTGGTAGATGGCCCAGTTGACACCTGCTTGTGGACAGTACGTGGAGGTTCTGAGATATCAACTGTGCGCCCACGGAGCTCCCTCAGCTCCTTGCTTAATGCCATTGTGAAGTTGTAACTTGTAGATGGTTTTCTAGATTCTGATTGAGTTTCTGTTGTTTCCTGAAAAATGATAGATAATTATTATTATTATTATTATTATTATTATTATTATTTATTTATTATTATTATTATATTATTATTATTATTATTATTTATTAATTTTAGCTCTTTCATTTGATACCTAATTTGTTGCTCTATCTTGTTTAGATCAAAAGTTAAGTGCAAAACATAATTCAAGGGACCCCGGAATTGGCGCTTTGGCCGATTTCAAGGCAGAAAATTTAAAGTCCCATGCGGCAATGCTTCCCAACATCCTAGGTCAAAATAGTTGTGATTTTCGGCTTTTTCAGGTCAAAAAGCATGGGAAAATGTACAGAAACCTATGAAAATAAGAAAAAGTTGATTTTTGAACAGGCCTAAATTGACTGGTATTTAATCAGATTTTCTAAAATATCCCTTCAAGAAGGTGAGGCAATTAATGCTTTGATCACTGAGCCTGGTTCTCAGTTTTGTGATGAAGCCACAACCCACAAGACACAGCACCACTGCAGTGAGTCAGTGACTGGTTGCGTCGAGTGACTCGAGTCGTCGACTCATTGGAGTCACTGCGCATTGTAAAAAGTTTTACTCGACGATTTTAAACTGAATGTAAAATTGTAAATAAAAATATGAAATAATAATATCTGAAATAAATGAATATTATTAAAAATAACCAATCCCGGGATTTCCCGGGATTCGATTTTTTGTCCCGGGAAATAAAACTCCAAATTTTGGCACCGTTTCCCGGGATCCCGGGATCCCGGGAACCCGGGACAGAAACCCTACATGACACCAGCTCGCATATCAAGAGTTACAGTTATCAGAAATTAGTGTGAGACGCATAATTAAACAAGATCTTCAACGAAAACTTTTCAAAAGAGTGCAGGGGCAAAAGATTACTCAAACTGATGAGCAGAAACGAGTTCAAAGATCAAAACAAATCTTACGGCGAGTAACATGTGATAAACTTTCAAAGGCTTTTTTCACTGATTGAAAGAGATTCACTGTGGAGCCACCTCGGAACAGTCAAAATGACAGGTCATTTCTCAGCTAGTGTCATGGTGTCAGTTGAAACAGAAGGGAAACACATTGAACAATTTTTTTAATAGGAATTCTAAAAGAGTAAAATGTTAATTTGATTTCTTTTGTAAACTTAGGATTTAAATTCTGTTTCAAAATTCAAAATCCTGTTTTATTTCCATGTTTTTTTTTTAATGGAGGCATTTCCTATATTTTACAAATGTTATGATGTATTTTATAACTAAAATGAGAATAAAAATTTTATTACCAAAGTTTTATCGCCTTTGTGGACAGCCAGAATTCAAAACTGGAGCGATGTTCACCAACAAAAGTTTTTGAACATAAACAATCCTCATTAAATCATTAATTTTAAATATAATAATCTGAAAATTGGTGTACATATATATTGTTTACATAGTTTGGCTCTGTTTGAGTTTCATTATGATTGGTTAATAAATGTTGATTTCATGGCTGTTTTTAGAGTGAACCCTTTTTTTGGCAGACGGTATATGTGTATATATATATATATATATATATATATATATATATACACACACACAGTATATATATATATATATATATATATATATATATATATATATATATATATAATATTTACACTTCTGTGCAAAAGTCTTGAGCCACTTCAAAAATTGACATTCTTCCTGTCACAATAGATCATTTTGGTGAATGAAAAGCATTATAACGATTATATTTTAGTAAATAAACATAACATTAAAAAAATGAATGACAATATACTACAATAAGGCATGGCATTTCAGTATATAGTGTGCCCACCTTTTTCATGTAAATCAGCAGAATACTTTCTTGGAATTCTATCCTGTAATTTCTGAAGAAAATTTACAGGAATGTTTTCCCAGGCATTGCGCAATGTTTCCTATAGTTCGTCTGTTCATTTTGGTTGTTTTTCTATCTTTTTCCGGCCTAAATAATCCCACATAACCTCTATGATATTCAAATCTGGACTTTGAGGAGGACACTCCAATATTTGTAAAGCTTCTGAGTCTACTCTTCTTTGTAAATACTGTTTGACGACATTGGCAGTGTGCTTAGGGTCGTTGTCGTGCTGGACAATTAAGTTGTCTCCAATGAATCTGCGTCCTGATGGGATGCCATGATGGATTGCAATCTGTCTACTTGTCAGCATTCATGATACCTTCGATTCGGACTAGATCACCAATTCCAATCGCAGACAAACATCCCAAAACTTGAACAGAGCCTCCACCATGCTTCATAGTAGGTTGTAAACATTTATCCTTATACCCTTCACCATGTCTTGTCCTCATATACTGTTTTCTTTTTGTACCAAGTATTTCAAATTTTGATTTGTCACTCCAAAGTACTTTTTTCCCACTGACTGGGTTCCATTTCTGGCGTTCGTGTAAAAATTGTAATCTCTTACTTTTACTACCCCTGCGTAGTAAGGATTGCGTTTTTGACAGCAACTCGCCCATGAAGGTCACTTTTGATGAGGGACCCTCTTACAGTAGAGGAATCAACTTGAACTCCTGTTGTCTCTGCCAGATCTATTTCTTAAAAAAGTAACCTCCCAGTAACGTTCATCCTTTTTGCTGAGTTTCTTAGGTCTCCCATTTCTCCTGTATCCTTATGCCTCTGAATTGTTGCTTGAATACCACATCTAAAATGAGTTTTCCGCGATATTTTCGTCTGAGAATAATGAGAATAACCGTCTTGGTGTAAATTTTAGGTCTCATACTATCAGATATTTTAAGTATTGTATGGATATTTGTCATCTGAAAAAAATAAAACACTTTAGTGAAAAGAACTTCAAACTATAACATCATGAGATTGAGAGATAATATTTACAGTAGATTGAAAAATGATAGGGAGGCAGTTAAAATCAAATTGATAACTGTGGGAAATCCTGTGCAATGTTTGAAGAAACTTTCCTGCAGATTTATCAGAAATTACAGGATAGTAATCCAAGAGTGCCAAGTCAGCGTTTTTCTTTGAAAGAGGTGATATGCAGATTGTAGTGTAATGTAATTTGTTTCGTTCATGTTGTGTTTCTTTAGTAAAATATTATCATTATAATGATTTTCATTCAGCAAAATATGTTACTATGACAGGAATATTGTACATTTCTAAAGTGGCTCAAGACTTTTGCACAGTTGACAGTTGTGTGTGTATATATATATATATATATATATATATATATATAGTGAGAGAGAGAGAGAGAGAGAGAGAGTTACAAGGTTACAAGGAAAAGAAGTACCTCAAAAGGCCTTGCGGCCCATACCGAGGAGGTACCAATGGCAACGGGTGCCAGGGAAAATTTTGTAAAAGTTTATTTTTCTTTCAACTATCCTAGCAGTAGTAGAAAACTGGATAGAAAAGTAGAAGGCTCTCTCCCCACCCTCCGCTCCCTCCCTGCCAGAGGCAGGTACGGAAAAAGGTTGAAGAAAATACCTTGACCCTGGAAAAGTAGCCAAGGAAATTTTACAGGAAAGTGGAGAATATATAATAGCTCTATATTTAGCTTGCTCACAGAGACACCGAGCAAGCGAACTCCTGCAGAGTTTTCTGAGGTTTTAATCTTAAACTATGAGTGTGTTCAGTACTTTGTCTAGCTTATTTTTAAACAGATTTACACTTTGACTGGAAACAACCTCTGAGGGAAGTTTGTTCCAGATATTAACTATTTTATAGGAAAAGAAATTTCCGCAGACTGAGATCCTAAATGTCTTTACACACTCAAATAGTGTGCAAGATTTCGTCTACCCTTTTCTTGAACTGATCCACAGAGGAACTGTTCACAACTTCCGAAGGTAACCTGTTCCATGTGTCACAGATCTTATACGTAAAGTAATTCCCACACACACTAGTCCTAAACCGTTTCAAATCCAACTTCCAACCATTGTTGCGAGTTGGGTTATCATTTAACTAAACATACTTGTAAAATCGACATCGTTGAACCCGCGTAAGAGCTTGAAAACCTCGATCAGTTGACCGCGCAGCCTCCGAGTTTCAAGCGAAAACAAGTTCAGGGCGCGTAACCGTCGATTGTAGCCCATATGCCTAACGGAAGGGATTAACTTTGTGGCCCTCGCCTGCACTCGCTCCAGCCTCACAATATCTTTCCTGAGGGTGGGCAACCAGAACTGCACAGCATACTCCAGGTGCGGCCGAACAAGGGAATTGTACAGTGAGAGCACAATCTCCTTGTTCCGAAACTGAAATTGCCTCCTGATATAACCCAATAGTTTCTGGGCTTTCTTTTCCACCTCTACACACTGTTTCGTAAACTTAAGGTCGCTGCTAATTAGCACACCCAAGTCCTTTTCTAAATCAGTCACCTCGATATTACTACCCAACATCGAGTAGTCCGACTTGGGATTGGCGTAGCCAATGTGCATCACTTTGCATTTACCCAAGTTAAACGGCATTTGCCATTTTTCGGACCACTCTCCTATCCTACCTACGTCCGCACGCAGTTCCTCGATCGCTTCGGGTGTCCCAACATTGGCCCCAAGCTTGGTGTCATCAGCGAATTTGGTGATCCGACTGACGATGCCACCGTCGATATCATTATGTAAATGATAAACAACAGCGGCCCCAAAACGGAACCCTGAGGAACCCCACTAGTGACCGAGGCCCAACCCGAACTAGCACCTTTAATTACAACCCTCTGCCGCCTATTCTTCAGCCAGTTTTCAATCCACCACCTATTTCCCCACCGATACCCAGCGCGCACACTTTCGCCATTAGCCGGCGGTGAGGTACCTTATCAAAGGCTTTCTGAAAGTCGAGATAAAGTATATCAATCGCCCTACTCTTATCGTACTCACCCAACATGACGTGGAAAAACTCGAGCAAGTTGGTGAGACACGACCTATGCCGTCTAAACCCATGTTGGGAGTCCCCAAGCAGCTTGTAGGAATCCAAATGGTCAACGATCCTATCAGTTATTATCCCTTCTAATAACTTACCTCCAACTGAAGTGAGACTAATGGGACGATAGTTCCCTGGACTTCCGTGATCCCCTTTCTTAAAGATAGGGGTCACGTTGGCTTCCCTCCAGTCACCAGGCACCTGGCCCGTCTCCAACGATTTGTTGAAGACTGTAGCCAGGTGGGGAGCCACCTGGTCGCGCACCTCCCGCAACACTCTGGGGAGAAACTGGTCTGGCCCAGGAGCCTTAAACGCGCTCAGCTTGTCTATTCTATCGGCACCGACTGTCGCGGTACATCGAACATTATCCAGGCCAGCACCTTCGTGCCTCACACCTGGCTCGGGGATGATGCGGGTGTCCTCCCTGGTGAACACGGTTCTAGGACAGTTCATACCAGGACAGCTCATACCAGGACAACTCATACCCAGACAACTCATACCCGGACAACTCATACCTAGGACAACTCATACCTAGGACAACTCATACCTAGGACAACTCATACATAGGACCAGAAAAAAAAATGAAAATTAATGAAAACATTTATTTTGTAAATTAAAAATTAAATTTAAACATTTAGAATTCATGCAAGTTATTAATGAAAACATTTTGAAATGAAAACATTTATTTTGTAAAATTAAAAATTAAATTTAAACATTTAAAATTCATGCAAGTTATATACAGTATATATATATATATATATATATATATATATATATGATACACACAGACCGTGCATGGAACAAGGAACTCTTCTGGGATAATTAAATCCACTATAGTCTGAATAAGTAATGGTAAATGACAAATACCATAGTTTTCTTTTTCATGATGCAAGCCCGACGTGGGCAACGGGTCTCTCGCAAAGAGGTCCCATAGATATAGCTTCCCTCACCAGCTATCTGCAAAGCAGACAGGATCCAGCTTTGGGACATGGATCTAGGGTTTAAAGCAGCCTAGCCCCACTACATTTAGAACCTCAATATAAGTAAAAGACTCGTTGCATTCACGTCGGATTGAATAAATCAAAGAAAAAGGGGCAACGAGTCTTTTACTTATATTGAGGTTCTAAATGTAGTGGGGCTAGGCTGCTTTAAACACTAGATCCATGTCCCAAAGCTGGATCCTGTCTGCTTTGCAGATAACTGGTGAGGGAAGCTATATTTATGGGACCTCTTTGCGAGAGACCCGTTGCCCACGTCGGGCTTGCATCATGAAAAAGAAAACTATGGTATTTTGTCATTTACCATTACTTATTCGGACTATAGTGGATTTAATTATCCCAGAAGAGTTCCTTGTTCCATGCACGGTCTGTGTGTATCATAAAAAAACTCAGGGAACCATTGGGTTCATTGAATGCCCAGTTAGGTCAACTGTACGCCCTTGACGATTGGTTAGGTTTAGTCGTGATATTTCGTTAAAACTAACGAAAACATCACGACTAAACCTAACCAATCGTCAAGGGCGTACAGTTGACCTAACCGGGCATTCAAATTTTATCTATGTAAATAATGGTTCTCTATTTATTATATGTTTGCAATAAATAATAAATTTGTTGTTATTGTTTTCTTATCTTATTTTGGTTAATTTGCAGAGTTTAAACTTTCGGGGTGGATATAGATGAAAAGATCAACATTGGGGTGGTAATTGTTGAAGAGAGTATAAGTTGTCCTAGGTATGAGTTGTCCTAGGTATGAGTTGTCCGGGTCTGAGTTGTCCGGGTCTGAGTTGTCCGGGTATGTGTTGTCCTGGTATGAGCTGTCCGGTCACGGGTGAACACTCCCTCAAAGTACTCATTAAGCACATTGGCGATGTCCGCGTCCGAGGTCCGCAGAACGCCGCTTCCGTCCTTTAACGGACCTATCATGCTTCTAATGGGCTTTCTACTATTAACATAACTGAAGAACTCCTTAGGGTTCCCCTTGCAGAGGCTTGCCACCCGTAGTTCTTCGTTACGTTTCGCTAGCCTAACCTTCGCCTTCACTTCCCTACACAGGCGGACATACGCTACAGTGTTCTCATGAGAACGATTGGCCTTCGCCCTCCTATACGCTACTTTCCTGTTTCGGATAGCCGAAGCGATGTCACGATTGAACCACTTAGGCTGCGTTGAAGAGAGAGAGAGAGAGAGAGAGAGAGAGAGAGAGAGAGATTATAAATTTCACGATAGATTTTCTTCGAAAGTCTTCAGGGGTGTCTTATAAAAAATTTCTTCCCTGATATTTTATATGCAGAATTAATTAAATATTTTAGTAACTTAAATTCTTGAAAACAACTGATACATAATCAAGTTGGTCATCCATGAAATGAGAGTCATACAGTCTCTAAGCTCGTAAATAAAACTTGAAATGGCGCCAATTTTAACACATTCTACATGGCTGGTAAAGGAATAAAGTTATGAATTGGATATGTGAGCTTTGTAAAGATTTTAATGAACCAATTGTTAACTGAATGATTCGTTAGTGTCAGTAGATCTAAGAATGGAAACTTGGCATCTAATATACTATTTCAGAAATTTGTTCGTTCTCCCTCCTCATCTTGCGCGGAATGTCTTCTATACAAGCGTCGTTCTTTACGTTAATTATACTGTGTTCTTTGCAGTTGAAAATATATATATATATATATATATATATATATAACAGTTTTTTTGCGCACACCTACAGGTCGCTACAATTGGTGTAGAACAATGCGGTTTTCACCATTCGATGCGTCTTTTTATTGTGCAGTTCCCATGCTAAAAAAAAATTCCCTAACATAATTCCTTCCCCCCTTTTAGGGGTACAGTTCTTCCCATGCCTGTACACACATTTTTTAAATTTTTCATTTTTAATCATAATTTTGGCACAAAATAAGTCAATATTTACTAAACATTTAATATCATTCGATTCACAAAAGATTTATTTATCGATTCAATTTTAAAAAAGTATATATTTTTTAAATTCATAAAGAACTTTTTGCAAAAGTAATGGTAAATGACAAATACCATTGCGAGAGACCCGTTGCCCACGTCGGGCTTGCATCATGAAAAAGAAAAACTATGGTATTTGTCATTTACCATTACTTATTCGGACTATAGTGGATTTAATTTTCCCAGAAGAGTTCCTTGTTCCATGCACGGTCTGTGTTTAACATATAAGTTTCTCAGGGAACCATTCTGAGTTTGTGTATATTAAACGGACGTGTTATGTGCCTTGAAAAGTGGACGCTCAATGTCCCGGTTGAGGTTTAAGTTTTGTTTTTTTTTGGCTAAAATACAATAGTTACCCTTTTTTTCTTTGATTTATTCAATCCGACGTGAATGCAACGAGTCTTTTACTTATATAGAGGTTCTGAATGTAGTGGGACTAGGCTTGCTTTAAACCCTAGATCCATGTCCCAAAGCTGGATCCTGTCTGCTTTGCAGATAGCTGGTGAGGGAAGCTATATTTATGGGACCTCTTTGCGAGAGACCGGTTGCCCACGTCGGGCTTGCATCATGAAAAAAAAAACTATGGTATTTGTCATTTACCATTACTTATTCGGACTATAGTGGATTTAATTTTCCCAGAAGAGTTCCTTGTTCCATGCACGGTTTGTGTTTAACATATATATATATATATATATATATATATATATATATATTAGGGTGGTCCACAGAATGGGGTAAAAATCGAAGTTCAATTTTCTTTCCTCCCAGACTATAATCTGGTTCCTTTTAGCTAAAAAATATTTCATGTAAAATTTAAGGCAAATCGAATAACTTTTAGGGGTGGCTGAAAGCTGTTTTTTGTATACCATTATGCCCTTTATTAATATAGTGAATAATTAAAAGAAACATTATTTACAGATACATTAACTAATGATTATTTTTCTTTCAGATAGATTTATTAAATTTACAGGTTTTGCAATGTCAAATAAACGTACATTTTACTTAATGAAAAAGTCAGAGGAAACAATCACTGGAGCCAAGCTGCCTTCCCGTGGCCAGGTCCTCCGCATGTTCCTCCACCATCATCAAGTCTTGAAGAAGGAGATCAAACCTAGTTCAGAAGCTGTTTTTGAAGAATTGCGTCTCTTCTGGGAGAGAGCCCGAATCCCTACTCAAAGGAAAGACCACATTCTTCATAAAATTCAGGCTCTACACTTGGAGTGGAAAGCGATTAAGAAGAATGCTGGGAGGAAAAGCAACTCTCAGTTAGAAAAGAGAAAACCTTTCAGGAAGAAATGGAGAACCTATTTGATGTCGCCCATGCTGATGCCTTTACCTTAATCAAAATGAAGACCGGCAGTTCTTGATCCAACAAAGGAAAGCGGGACGAGTGGGATCAATGGTCTCTGCAGATATGGTGACTGACAAGGCAGAAAAGAGAGATGCTGAGAAGCAAATGAAATTGGTAAATAGGAAGCGGAAAGCTGAAGAAGAAAAATATGCTGCTTCACAGGAAGTTATGCTAGATCAGGGAAGTTCTTCTTCTGAGTCTTTATGTGAGTCAGAAAGAGAAGATGAAGATTACCTTATTAATCCCTCATCTACCAGCGGACCAACTCCACCAAAGAAAAAGGCAGCAAAGAATATCATATCTCCTGAATTGGCTGCCTCTCTGGACAGGACTGGCATCAGTGACAGGAGGGCCACCTTTGTATTAGCTGAAACTGCATCTAGCCTTGGTCAAGATCTTTCAGAGGTGAACATCTCTCGTTCTTCAATCAAAAGGCACCGAGAGAGGCATCGAAGGCAAATAACCCATGCCATTAAGCTAGCTTTAGCCCAAGTATTTCGATTGTCCACTGGGATGGGAAGTTGATCCCTAATCTACTTGCCAAGAATGAAAAGGTAGACAGACTCCCAGTCCTTGTCTCTTCAGTTGAATCAGGTGATTCAAAACTGCTTGGTGTTCCCAAACTACCAAGTGGAACAGGGGAAGCTCAATCAGCTGCAGTGTATAATCTTCTTTCCGAATGGAACATAGATAAGTCAATAATCGGAATGTTATCAGATACTACAGCATCAAATACAGGAACAAACAGGGGAGCATGCGTTCTTCCGGAACAGAAACTTGTCGACCACTCTTCTATTTTGCCTGTAGGCATCATTGCATGGAATCATGTATGGAGGATGTTTGAAGCAGTCCATGGTTCATCTTCTGCCCCTGAGCCACTTTTGTTCAAAAGGTTCCAATCTATGTGGGACTACATTGATTTAAAAACCTTCTCTACATCACAGGATGATGATGAGATGAAGGAGCAAGTTGATCCTTTCAGAAATGAAAATTGCCTTTGCCAAAGAACATCTGGCCACTGGAAATTTTCGAGATGACTATAAAGCGTTTTTGGAACTTTCTTTGATCTTTCTTGGTGAAAAAATTGAAAGTTACACATTCAAACGTCCTGCTGGCACGCACTATGCAAGGTGGATGGCTAAAGTTATCTATGCCATCAAAATGTGGCTTTTTCGAAATCAAATCACCCTGACTCCTCGAGAGAAGAAGGACCTGAAAACCCTTACCCTTTTTGAGTCCTAATCTACTTAAAAAGCTGGATCACTGGTCCTATTCCATCACAAGCTCCGAAGAATGATCTGGATCTTATCCAAAAGTTAAAGGACTATCATGACCAGAAAGTGGCCAAAGCAGCTCTCAAGAAATTTGAAAACCACCTATGGTACTTATCAGAAGAGCTGGTGGCCCTTGCTCTCTTCGATCAAACTTGCACCAGACACAAGGGAATCATGGTCCAGTGTATGAGGAAAAGGAGGGGTCATTAGACTTCTCAAAGAGAAGAAGACTCAAGGAATGCAAAGCAACACTGAAATTAGAAACTCTTGCCACAAAGAACTCATTAAAGCTTCTTAAGGCCCTACCGATCAATATTAGTTTTCTTGATGATGACCCCAGCACCTGGGAGGAGAATGAAAACTTCCAAGAAGCTAAAAGAATCATAGGAAACATCAAAGTAGTTAATGATCATGCTGAAAGGGCAGTAGCTCTCATTCAGACCTTCAGCGGAACTCTGACGAAAGGAGAAGATCAACTCCAGTTTCTCTTAAGTGTGGTGGATGAGCACCGAAAGAGGTTTCCTGATTCTAACAAGTCCACAATCTTAGCTGGGCAACAATGAGTGGCCTGGTCAGCCATGATACCCCCGCCAACAAGCGGATAATACCCATATATATGGGGGGGGGACCCAGAAGCCATGAATGTGGACTGCTGGGGGTAGTTGAGCCACCTTCTGTCCAGCAATAATTACAGGCCTATTGTGTCGCTTCCTGCTTCTCGAAACTACTAGAAAAACTCTTGTTACTCCGATTAAATGATTTCCTATGGACATCTAATCAGTTTGGCTTTAAAAGGTCCCACTCAACTGACCTGTGTATCTATGTACTTAAAGAAACAATATCTAAATACATTGACAGTAATTCAACCATTTATAGCTGTTTCCTTGATATAAGTAAGGCATATGATAGGGTGAACCACAATATTTTATTTGCAAAACTAGAAGACAGGAAGGTTCCCATGTACATATTCAATTTATTGAAATTTGGTATTCCCACCAATCTTTCACTGTTAGGTGGGGCAATGTACTATCCGAGTGTTTTGGCTCCTCTTGTGGGGTGAGACAAGGCTCCTTGCTTTCCCCTATGCTGTTTAATGTGTATATTGACGGATTAATTGCTTCACTTAATGAGGCAACAGTAGGATGTGTATAGATAACACAAGGATAAATAACTTAGTTTATGCCGATGATATGGTGTTAATAAGTCCCTCTGTTAAAGGTCTGGATCGGCTACTAAAAGTCTGCGAAGTGTATTCGCAGAAACATGATATTCTTTTAATGTGACAAAAACTAAGGTTATGCAATTTCATCCTAAAAGCTGTAATCAGCCAGCTGATATAAGGTTTAAAATGAATGGTGAAGTAATTGAGGAAGTACAAGAGTTTAAGTATTTGGGTCAAACTATTACCAGCTCCTTGAGTGATGACTTGGATATAAGAAAACAATCTCGAAGCCTGTGTGCTAAAGCGAATATGACCATAAGGAACTTTCGTTTCTGTACAAGTGAAGCTAAAGACACACTCTTTCGTACTTTCTGCAGTAATATATACGGTCAGCAACTCTGGGTGAATTATAAAAAAGGTTCTGGCA
This sequence comes from Bathynomus jamesi, assembly GCA_023014485.1. Taxonomy (NCBI): domain Eukaryota; kingdom Metazoa; phylum Arthropoda; class Malacostraca; order Isopoda; family Cirolanidae; genus Bathynomus; species Bathynomus jamesi. The sequence continues at coordinate 54,466 of JAJOZX010008794.1, read as the reverse complement.
GAACCCTAAATTTGCTGTACAACAGGTCGTTTAGACTCTTACATAAATTACCCCGAGATGCTCAGCTTCGCAAATGTTTGCAACCCGCAATGTTCCGAGCTTCCCGGAGGTAACAAGACGTGCTCAACACAGTCTAATGCAAAGAATTAAAAAATCAACCAACCCGATCATCCAAGCTATCCATGAGTCCTGCCATTTATCCTCTAAGCTATGGACTTTTTGGTACGAAAACGTCTGTCTGTAGCTCCACTTAACTTCGACAGTGCAGTATTATTTCTAATCAATTGTATATATTTTTATCCTTAGTGTATGAACTGTCATTGTATTAATAATATTTGTCATATGGACTATAGTATGCCAATAAACCTTTTCATTTTCATTTTCATTAACCGATTGAACCCAAATTTTGCTCAGAGAAGTTTTTTGGGAAAAGGAACCTAATGAAACCCTGGGAGGAAGAATTTAAAATACTTCCATTTTGTGGACCACCCTAATATATATATATATATCCATGGTTCGCCCCCACGTAAAACTGTAGGTCCCCTACGTTATATGACCTTAGATGTTGCGAAGGAGGCTAAACAACCCAATCATTAAATATGTGTATATATATATATATATATATATATACAGGCCCGGATTTAGCTATAGGCGAACTAGGCGATCGCCTAGGGCCTCGCGCCAAAGGGGGCCTCGCTCAAGCCGTTTTGCGCGTTCTGTTCAAGTGATATTAATGATTTAGAACTCTATGAAGAACTTAAAGTACTATCCAGGTTTATACCTGAGAAAACAGATCTAGGAAATGCCCTTGTTTATATAGTGCAAAAACAACTAAGTGAGATTTATCCTAATGTTTATGTTGCACTTCGAATAGTATTAACCATCCCAGTTACTGTTGCTTCGGCTGAAAGAAATTTCTCGCGTCTCAAACTTATTAAAACATATTTGCGTTCCACCATGTCTCAAGCGAGATTGTAATCATTAGCTATGTTATCAATAGAAAACGATATAACAAATTCATTAGATTATTCTCAATTAATTGAAGAGTTTAGCTAGAAGAAAAGTAGAAAAGCATTGCTGTAATATTCAAGGAGCATCTGAACCAAATATTAAAGCATTAATATTTAGCCTGATAAGTCGATCGCTCACTATTATAAAAAATGAAATGTCAACATCTCTTATACATCACATATGAAAAACGTTTATATACTATGGAAAGTCATTACCTATATATATATAAATCTTAGAAATCATTGTCTTATATTTTCGATATAAATCTTGATTCATATTATAATTTATACTTATTTGTATGGTTTATTTATTTTTATACAATTTCCATGCGTGATTATTTGGTTTGGTTTAATTTTTAAGTGCTGGCATAGTTCTGTCTATGCGGGATTCTAATATTGCTGGTATAGTACCGATAATTAAGTCCATATTTTCATATATATAGGGCTAGGGCCTCGCAACTTCTAGATCCGGCCCTGTATACATATATATATATATATATACACACGAGGGCCACTCGATATATTTTGCCCCACCTTTTTTTTTCTTTCCAAGTTTCCTTGTAAGTCCCAGAAATTTTGTACACAAAATACATACTTTTTTTAACAAGTTTTTATTTTTCCACATAGTTTCCATCCTTTTCTACGGCTTTCCTCCACCTCGAAACAAGGGCCTTTATTCCTTGCTGGTAAAAGTCCGCTGGATTCCGCTGGAGCCACCTCTTAACTTCCTCAACAACCCCATCGTCACTCTGAAACTTTCTTCCACGAATAGCATCCTTCATTGGCCCAAACAAATGAAAGTCTGAAGGTGCCAAATCCGGGCTGTATGGAGGGTGGGGTAACACAGTCAAGCACATTTTGGGGATGGCCTCTCTTGTTTGCAAACTGTTGTGTAGTCTTGCGTTATCGTGCAAAAGAAGGACGTGTTCCAGTTTTCTCTCCGGTCGAACTCGCTTTATACGTCTTTGGAGTCTCTGTAGGGGAGCAATACATGCCTCTGAGTTGATTGTTTGTCCTTTCTTCATAATGCTCACCAGAATCACGCCTTTAATGTCCCAGAAGATGGTGGCCATAACCTTTCGTGCAGAGGGAGCCATTTTGAACTTTTTCTTGCGTGGGGAGTCTGCGTGATGCCACTCCATGGATTGGCGTTTTGTTTCAGGTTCAAATTGGTGTACCCAAGTCTGATACCCAGTCACAATTCTTGAAAGGAAGTCATCCCCTTCTATCTCGTATCGAACCAACGACTCAGATGCAATTTTTTTTCTTTGGCCTTTGTGATCTTCAGTCAGTTCACGAGGAACAAACCGTGAACACACTTTTGAGTATCCCAGTTGCTGAATTATCGTATTCATACTTCCTTTACTAATTCCTAGCTCCAGTGATAGCTCCTTGTATGTGAGGCGCCGATTTGATCGAATGATGTTGTTATCACGTTGCACAGTGTAAGATGTGATAGCCGATGCCGGGCGACCGCTGCGTGCTCATCATCGAGGCTGGCTCTCCCTCTCTCCGATGATCTCATATGTTTAGACCAGCGCCCAACTATGCTTCGATCAACAACAGCATCTCTGTAAAAGTTTTTTCGACGTTTGTGAATATTTCCACCTGTTTCTTTCTTTGCGGTTAAGAACTCGATAACAGCTCTCTGTTTACGACGTACATCACTGTCAGACGCCATTTTCGAAACTGCGTTAACCATCGGTTTTATACAAGGGCGTTTAAAAGCGGTTTTACACAAGGAGGGGAGGTTCAAAGTGGAAAAATCCGGTTATGTGAAGCGCAGAAAGTTCAAACTTACGGCCCAAAAGACATTTCAGTTCCATGGCCTATTATTTAGCTAAGAAAAAATGGTGGGGCAAAATATATTGAGTGCCCCTAGTGTATATATATATATATATATATATATATATATATGGGTGGTCCAAAGATGTAGGCGTGGAAATTTGAACTGAGAAATTTTAAGCTCTCACACACCACATTTGTTTAGTTTGAGCTGAAAGGTTCGTTTATAAAATTTGGTTTGAATACGTTAATATTATGAAGTCGCTCAATGAGGTTAAACTGGCAGAATCGCAAAATCGCCTCTTCAGAAATGTACATCATGGACAGGCACATTGTATCACTAGCATCCAAGTTCCCCGCCCAACTCCACTCATTGTCGCTTGGATCGTGTTAATGTGCTCTTCAGGCTGTTCGGGTACAACGAACAATGGTCTGCGACAACCTGGAGGAGAAACTGCAGTTGTTCCTCGTTTTTGGTTAGAGCCTTATTGTAGGCCTACACCAGGGCCACACCGTGTTCCGCGTGGTCATTCACCACCGCCAGATGTTTGACCACTGCTTTCGACCTTTTGTAGTCCTCTCTGGCCTCCCACTTGTCCGGGTCTGAGGACAGAAACTCTGTCGGCAGGTTTAGCCTCTCGAACAAGGCCATTGAATTCTTCGTGACCAAGTTCTTAAGCCTGCGGTCTTTGGACGAATGAAGAACCAACCGTGGGCGCTTTGGGGGATTTTCCAGGTCCCGCTGCTCCTCAATAGCTTCTACCATTAGCTTCTTGGTATCCGCTGAGACTCTTTCATCGAAGAAGGCCAGTCCAACTCCTCCGACAGGTACCAGAGGTGGAAGCGAACTTCCTGCTGGTGACTAGCAAGATACCGGAATGAATTCCTGCACTCCAGAAGGGTTCTTATTAGCTGAAGGTTATTCAGTGGAGCGGCAACTGCCAATGGAGCCGTCATCCAGACCTTGAGGTACACCTTTACTGAAAAAATGCTCAAGCCGGCCTCCTCCCTGGCTGTGAGCTTGAATTGGGCCCGAAACATCCACACTTTGAGAGAGTACATGACCTTTGACATACAACAAGCGTGGTGCATGGCTCCTGAAACCATGAATATGACACCCCGTGGGGGAACTTCTAAACAGATGATGGCCAGCTCGAGGAACTCTTGAAGGCCACCTCGCGGCTGTACATCCTTCAGCTGACCTTTGGCAAAAGCAACGAGATCTCGCGCACGGGGGTCATGGTTTCTCGAACGAAACCATCGCTGGACACTGGCTGAACTGCTTCTGTCGATAATACCCCATTTCTCTTGAAATCTCTTGAATAATAGTACCTCAGGCCTTGAGGAAATTCCCATTGCCACCTGGAAGGCACTGGAGAGGACGAACTCCATGATATGGTGCCGACAACCCAGAGAGAGTAAGTCACGTTCCAACTTCTGCTCCAAGAGCACACAGCTCCCACTTTGGTATCCTGTGCTAGAGGCAGGAGTGTCAAAGCACATTGCCTTTACTTTGCCCATTATATTCCAATCCGCCAGACTCGCCCCCACCGCTGAGTCCTGTGCTTCGCCTGTTCCCAAAGTGATTTTGGCCACTTCCAGCAGTTGACTTACCCTTTCCCGGAGACCTTACCAGCTTTTTGCTGGTAAGGTCCTTCATTAGCTTGCTGCCCCAGTGAACGACCAAGGGGATATTGACCGTGAATTCCTCTCTTAAAATCTTTGTAAATCTGGTGCGATGCAGCTCGCGCTGTCGATGAATCGAGGAGCGGTTGATGTTGAGGTCAGCTACATCATGACGAAGGCTTTCTTCTACTTCCGCCAGAATGAAATTCGAGTACGGTCTAGGGCGGCTACTAGACCAGGTGAGACGATCTGGGTTTTGGCTCGTTTTGGAGCGGATCCTCTCACCGATCCCTGAGGTTCGTCGTCTGTCTTTTCCTCGTCCGTATTTAGACTCGATAATATAACAACTTGGCTTGTCAGAAAACAAATGTTCTGCTGAAGCAGAAAAATTACTCACGTGAAATGTATAAATTAGCACTTAAAAATTCCTACTTACTGTAAAGACGATTATTGATTGGACTTATATACCCCTATTTTGTCTGATTGACGGTGAGTAGAATAAACTGCAGGAGTGCACGTACACTACTCGCTAAGAAGAAGCTCCGTAGCTACGTCACTGAGTTAGTATATGTAATTTGTTTGTAGCTGCGACAGCTTGTGTTTTTCGTGCGTTTAAATTGCTGATTGTAATCTAAATTTTAATAAAATAATCACTTTACTGTAAACTTTTATAAGCTATAAGTGAAAAATATTTGGGATCAGATCATCTGAAGATCAGGGCCCCCAGCCTTCTTTAGTTAGCTTTATAAGGCTAACTAACGAAAATATCACGGTTATTATTGAATGTTTCATAAACAGTGACCTTGAAGGTGTAACCATAATTTCTTGGGGTATTTTACTGTGTTTTGTTCGAATCTGCAATCCGTATCTTGCGCAAATGATTATTAAGAAAGTTATAAATAGTAGAAAAATTATAGGTTCCGTATGACGGTATACTTGGCCTAACAACACTTGGCTCGTTTTGGAGCGGATCCTCTCACCGATCCCTGAGGTTCGTCGTCTGTCTTTTCCTCGTCCGTATTTAGACTCGATAATATAACAACTTGGCTTGTCAGAAAACAAATGTTCTGCTGAAGCAGAAAAATTACTCACGTGAAATGTATAAATTAGCACTTAAAAATTCCTACTTACTGTAAAGACGATTATTGATTGGACTTATATACCCTATTTTGTCTGATTGACGGTGAGTAGAATAAACTGCAGGAGTGCACGTACACTACTCGCTAAGAAGAAGCTCCGTAGCTACGTCACTGAGTTAGTATATGTAATTTGTTTGTAGCTGCGACAGCTTGTGTTTTTCGTGCGTTTAAATTGCTGATTGTAATCTAAATTTTAATAAAATAATCACTTTACTGTAAACTTTTATAAGCTATAAGTGAAAAATATTTGGGATCAGATCATCTGAAGATCAGGGCCCCCAGCCTTCTTTAGTTAGCTTTATAAGGCTAACTAACGAAAATATCACGGTTATTATTGAATGTTTCACAAACAGTGACCTTGAAGGTGTAACCATAATTTCTTGGGGTATTTTACTGTGTTTTGTTCGAATCTGCAATCCGTATCTTGCGCAAATGATTATTAAGAAAGTTATAAATAGTAGAAAAATTATAGGTTCCGTATGACGGTATACTTGGCCTAACAACACTTGGTTACGAACATTATACAGTGAACCACTCTGACCATTTTGTTGATCCGGACTCTGAGGCCCACACGCAAAATATAGAGAGGCTCTGGAAGGATGTTAAGAGCTGGGTGCTTCGTGCGGGAAACAAAAATCATCATTATAAATATTACTTCGCCCTCTACGTCTTCATAAATGAGCATTCACGAACTGACCGCCTACATTACTTCCTCAAAACCATCGCGGAACTATATCCACCTCCACAATAAGGTAAGTTTAGTACGTATATGTTATCATGGGGGGGTCTAGGGGGGGCGAAGCTCCCTCCCGCTTAGCACACGCAATCGGAGAACACACGGGTTAAGGTTAGGTGGTGTAGTGGTTAGCGTCGCTGACTACGAATCCATCGGCCCCGGGTTCGAGACCCGACGGCAGCTGGCGCGCAGCAAAACCCAGCTGTTTATCCTTCCACACAATAAAGAAAGTGGTTGGTAGATAAATGGGTACCCTAGGTGGCCTAGTGGTTAAGACACTGGGCTGCTGATGAGGCGTGGTTCGGATTCCACCTTAAACTGTAGGTCTAAGGTGGAGTGAAAAGCTTGACCTTCGTCAGAATGAACAATTCGGGCGGAAGCTAACCAAAGGTTATACAGTATATATACATGTTCCTAGCCCGTTTGATTTTTTTTTAATATCCAGAATACATTTTTCTAATGTATTTTGGTGTGTTTGGTTCATATATGACCTTCATTTCTAGCGAAAATGAACCAAAACATCGGAAAACTTCAATGTTTCATAACTTTTTTGCGGTTCATTTGCGCAAGATATGAAGGTCATAGTTGAACAGAACACACCAAAATACATTGGGAAAATGTATTTGGATATTAATTTCAGTGTTGGTGAAACATTCAATAATTACCATTTTGGTTAGTTAGCCTTATAAGGCTAACTAAAGAAGGCTGGGGGCCCTGATCTTCAGGTGATCCAATATTTGTAAAGTTATTTACTTTTAAAGTAAGCGCATTATTATCGTTAGTATTTGTTACAATTAATTACTTAATTTTCATAAGGAAGTTAAATTTGTATAAGTAAATTAATTTAATTTAAACGTTATCACAAACTATGTAATAGCATAATGTAATATTGTATCATATAAATTTCTATCGAATGATGCAACTTATATAGCACGTACGTTTGCTATTAATCATGCGCGATTAAAGTAACAGTTTAATTAAATTTTTAATATTTTTTATTATACTTTAAAATAATAATAAATTTTGCAGTAAAATTTACATAAATTTTTTTGTTACTCAATGGAGTCTTCTAAAAAACTGAGTGGTGCGAAATTTCGAAAGAGAAAAAGAGAAAAAGAAGAATCTGAAAAAAAAGTGTTGCAAAAAGTGTGTAAATTATCAACATATTTTAAAACAATTACGCCTTTTACTTCTCATTCAAATAAGCCTGACACAGTCTCAGAAGTATCGACAGTAATTTGTGGTAGCAGTAGTAACAGCAATTGCAGTATTCAACCGAAGGCGTTGCCACTCTGGAAGAACAGCTATTACCGGAACTAGAGCCAGATTCGTCTGTTACTCCTTTACAGCCTGTATCTTTAGCACAAACATATTAGTATCGGAGAAGAAATTATTCAGTCATCAGACAGAGCTAATTTTCCTGGAATTATTACCCCTGAACAAAAAAGATTTGATTATTAAAATCGGTCCTTGTCAACCTAAAGGTCCATTTCCCAAAGATAAAGACGGGCGTAACCGCCATAGAGGCTTTAATGAAAAGTACTATAAATCGCAAAACAATGAAAAGTTCAAAATTCGGAGGCAATGGTTGTTTGTTATTCAACAGAATTAAACATTTGCTATTGTAAACCTTGCTGGCTGTTTGATCAATCAAATTTAGATCTAATTTTTGTGCAAGGAACAGCGGACTGGGCTCATATAAGCCGTAATATTGAACAACACAAAGAATCCGCTCAACACGCTATTTCCTGCGCAGTGTACTATCGCTGGGAAACTAATTCTGTTATTGATGCAATCAACAGACAAACAAATGTGCATGAAGTAAATTTTTGCCGCAAGATATTGCGACGTATTGTTGATGTAATGATAACACTCGCTACAAACGATTTCCTCTTCGAGCTCATAAAATTACAGATGATCATGGAACTTCACAAGGAAATTTTCTTGAAATTATTCAATTACGAGCTCGATATGATGATGTTTTATCTGAACTTTTAAAGCGTCCCAAAGGAACTGTTACGTACCTAAGCGCAGAAATTCAGAATGAAATAATTAACTTATTGGTTAATGAAATAATCCAGACAATTAAGACCAAAATGAAAGAAGCAGCATTTATATCTGTAATAACAGACACAACACAAGATATATATAAAAAACTGATCAGCTTAGCACAGTGTTTCGCTATGTGCTAATAAAAAGATGAACGTGAAAACCCACTGCAGTTAGAAATTAAAAAATCATTTTGCGGGTTTACAGAGATTAAGAATCAAACATCTAAAGAGTTAGAAAATACTGTATTAAAGGTTATGGAAGATTTCACCGATTTGTCAAAATTACGAGGACAAGGTTATAATGGAGCTGCGAACATGAGTGGCGTCTATACAGGTCTTCAAGCGCACATTAGGCAGAAAAATTCATCCGCCACATACATTCACTGCTACTCTCATAATTTAAATTTAGTTATCAACGACTCTGTTCCAAATATTCTCAGTCAGATATTTTTTTGATCAATTAGAAAAACTTTATGTATTTCTTAGTGCAGTTAGTAGATGGTCAAAATTAATGGAATTAAAACAAGAACACATGACGCAAAACTTAGAGTTTGTCCAACTAGAGTCTAGTTACTAGACGGTCTTCACGCATTCAAGCTCTCAAAGCGCTTTGCTCTCGTTATTTTGACGTTCTTAAGATTTTAACGTACCTATCGCTAAATGGCAAAAACGAAGAGGAACAGCATGAAGCTAAAATGTTAATGAATTATTTTGGACAATTTCCAACAATAATTTTAATTACCGTTCAGACTAAAATTGTTGGCTCAGTTAATGTAGCATCGAAGATGCTACAAGGAAAACACGAAGACATAGAAAAAGCAGTTGAAATACTTTCCTCTCTTTTTACTCAATTTTCAAATATGAGAGCTAATTCGCAATCCATAAAAAAAGAAGCAATAGAGTATCTATAAAATGGAAAATCGATCCTTCTTTTCCTAAAAAAAGGTTACATCATACAAAAAAAAATGTTTGATGATGTAGTGATTCCCATTCCTTCCCTTTTATAATTCATTATTTTCTTTACTTTCTATTATCACTCGTTTTCTGTCTTTATACAGAAGCGGGCTGATGGTTGAGCCATTTCACTTTCGAATAATGCAAAAGAGACCGGGGGATTCATTATACAATTAATTACACTTTAATGACTTTTAGTTATTCCGAAAACACTTTTAGATAAATAGGGTAATGCGAGGTGGAAATTAGCGTTAACATTTAGCCGGAGAGAGACACGAAAGAATATCCTAAATTTACAAAAACACTGTAATACAAAAAAATATTATTAGGCTAAACGACCGTCCGATAACTGCCTGTTTTGGGTATTCTCCCGTTTCTCTAGACCCATTTCAGGCGTTGCCAGTTTGTATTTTTATATTTTTAATTTCACAAACCATTATTAATTTCTTATTTAACAAAACTTAATTGAACATTATTAAATGTTCATATTAAGCTCATAAACAAACATTTAATTCTTAATTAGACATTACTACAATGAGCTCCATGCAGATGATCGCATAGAAGATTGTGAAAAACGCTTTCAAGTCGAAGTATTTAACCGAAACATAGATATAATCGTCAGTCAATTAACTCGGAGGTTTGAATCAATTCTTAAAGTTTACGAAAATTTTAAATGTTTATCATCCAATTTTCTTTCAAATTCATCCGACAAAGATATAAATGAAAGATCCAGTCTTCTTGTTGAAGCGTATCCAACAGATATTTCACCAGGATTGGGTCCTCAGTTGCAACGTTTTAAATTATGCTTTCATAATACAAACCTTTCAACAATACGCGAAGTTACTGAATTACTTCTAATTCATACACCTGCTTCGAGTAGCTTCCCTGATTTAGTTAGCGCTTACTTAATTTTTCGCTCACCAGTGACTACAGCAACAGCAGAGAGAAGTTTTCAAAATTAAAACTGATAAAGACTTATCCAAGGAGTAGTATGTCTCAACATCGGCTAAGCTCATTGGCAATGATTTCAATAGAAAGAGTTACAGCATGCTGTCTTGATTTTCACCATGTGATTGACCAATTTGCAAATCAGAAAGCTAGAAGAAAAAGTTTTGAAATTCGGTAAGTTGGTTTCAAACTAATTATTAGGTATAATACAATTTAATATAAAATATAATAATATGCTTAAAGAGGGGCTGCTATACCCCTGATTAATATTAGGGGGCGCTATATTGCCTACTGCTCGAGGGCGCTAAAAGTGTAGCTACGCCACTGTCAGGTCACGTGCCTCTTTCTTAGCCAAAGCCATGTCAACGGGGCCCATAACACCATGGCGCTACTGCTCTTCATGGATTTTTATGAGGTTCATGGCGTCGGCATGCGCTATATCGAATAAATCTTCAAGCTTCTCGACGAAGTCCTTCTGCTGCTTCTTCTGCCCCTCTGTCTTCGTATTTTTATTTTGTTTAGCCCCTTCACTCCTCGAAAAGCTTTCCCACCTTCTTCACGGCATTTTGCTGTGGCCTTGTCGGGATCTTGCTTTGTTTCCAAAAAGGAGTCACCTCCTGGATTACCTTAGCCGCAGCACACCTCGTGGTCTTCTTGTCCATGAGGTAGCGGTACAAGAAACTACCCAAAACCTGCCGATTCAACGGCAACTTGGCCCATGACAATTCGGTTTCGTAAGATCCGACCAAATACACTTTTGACTTCGTCCTCGTTTCCATTGTGAGGGCATAAAAGAGAAATTTTAAAGTGACAACTCGACCAGCCCCTTCACGTCAATACACCATGACAACAAATCTCATACTGATATTTCGAAAACCTTGAGCGACCTCTAAATATTGACCAATCTCGTTCAAACTTCACCAGGATTGTTCGTTTAAGTATTGGAACAAAGTTAGGTGGTGGGAGTTGGAAATTTTGAAATTTCGATTTTAAGGACCACCCTAATAAATATATATATAACTTTTACGAAGAGTAGTTACGATAGAAGTGTTCTTCGGGAACCTTATCCTCAATAGGAATATAAAGACAAGAGATACGACTCTCAACATTTATTGGCCAAACGTTTCGGTCCACTCAGGAGCCATCTTCAGTGACTACATGCAAGCATCTAAAGACAATAAAAAATATAACTAAAGTAAATACAAATGTCAGAAAAATACTGTACATAATAGAACCTAATACAATAAGCAAATAGTTAAAAATAGCTTAAAAAAAAATTATCTGGATAGTAAGACCATAAAGCAATAAAAGTTAAACCCATTAAAAATAAAATTTTAAAATTTAAAAAGGACTAACCTGGACGGTAAGAGTTGCAAAAGACAACTGGAAAGAAAAAGGAAAGGAAAAAAGAACCTAAGTTACTGCTTTGTGTTGAAAAGGTTAGTTGGTTGATTAGGAAGTATGTAATTTTATCGAGGAAAGGCTGTCGTTTAATTTTGGATTTAATATCTTGATAAAAAGGGATTCTAAAATTTTTAGATCAAGCGAATTAGAAGCAGACGACAGAATCGTAAAGGAGTCCTGGGGGCAAACGACACACAGTGTATATATATTGTAAAGAACAACGCTTTTTAGAAGAGTATCCGCACAAGAGGAGAGGAGAAAACGAGCAATGAAAAATGAGGCACCTCCCAAGAATCGAACCCGGGATCATCCGATTGTCGGTCAGATATGCTAACCATTACACCAAGAGCGTCCATGATTCAAAGCCAGTGGCGGATTATCACTGAGGCTATTGAGGCTGAGGCCTCAGGCTCCCATGCTTGAGGGGTCCCCCCAATCAACTGAATTTCGATGATATAATTCGAGATTTCGCAAACTTCTTTAATTAAATATGACAGAGTACACAGACTGACAAATTCCCTGTTTCATTTTATGTTTTATAAGCCCTAAAGTAAAGTTTGTTTAATACTGTTTGGTTTTGACAAACGGCAAAATACACTGTGTTAAGGTCCTTTTAAGTTTGTTTCTCAATTAGCCTGAGCACCGTACATATAATGAAGCGCTTTACCGACAAGGTTACGCAACTCAATCGATCCAAAAGCAGTGCGAAGCTTATTAAATTGTTCAAAAATCATTGGTAGAACTCTTTGACACTTGTGCCTGTAAATGCAACTTCGTTTTGCTCCAAGATTTTGGCTGCCGATAAAGCGGATGTAAAAAAAACCATATTATTTGTGTTTGTTCAAAACAATCAAGAATACCCAAAGAAGCACTGGAATTCCTTCGGATCAGAGGACTATGCGAAATATGGTGATTGGAGGTGTGGATGTTACCCTTTCAAGATCTATAACAAAAAGAAATGCAAGAAAGTTGAAGGAACAACAAGGAAGTAAGCGAAGAAAAATAATCATGCATGAAGAATTTGAAAAGGTAGTTATTGATGATGTGCTTTCACCTAATACTAATACTGATCTCTCTAGTACCGAAGAAAGTTCAACAACTGAGTCTGAATATGAATGCTCCAACATTCAAATGAGAGCCCCTTTACCCAATCTCGCCATGGAAGCCGACAGATTTGGTGTTTCAGATAGGGCTGCATCGGACATTGCTTCAGTTACTTTGGTGAATTTAGGTATTACTGAAAATGACTGGCTTTTTTATTGATCGAAGTAAGGTGAGAAAAGAGAGAGAGAAATTGAGAAAAGCATTACAAGGTGAAGCTGCACAAAGTTAGGGTGATGTTAAAGCTTTATATTTTGATGGTTGAAAAGACAAGACGTTAGTAAAGACAAATAAAGATGGTAAATGGTACCAGGATATTATTGTTGAAGAACATTATGTACTATTGAGTGAGCCTGGTGGAGAATACGTTAACATTTGAGCCCTAAATCTGGAAAAGCAAGCGATATATCTGAATTGTTGTTCGCTTACTTGAATGAAGTGACACTTGACCAGAATCTCCAGGTGATAAGGTGCGACAGTACGAATGTCAACACTGGGTCTAAATTTAGGTGGCATAATCCATTTCATCGAGCAGAAGCTGAACCGACCATTGCAATGGAGCATTTTTATGTTACATACAAATGAATTTCCCTTAAGGCATCTGTTTGAGCGATACGATGGGAAAACAACTGGGTCAAGATCATTCAATGGATCTATTGGTAATGCTCTTAAGACTTGCCATGAGATGCCTGTGGTAAAGTTCTCCCCAATTACGGATGGGGCCGATAGCATCCCAGTTCTCTCAGATGAGCTCATAGAAGATTTAAGTAATGATCAACAATATATGTTCAGAATAAACATAATAACTATTTATGGACAACCGGCTGATGGCCATTTTGCTTTTATGTAAAAATGCGAGAGATGGTTTGAGTTACAAACATTAAATGACTGAATACATCATTTTTATGTTCTATGATATAACACCAAAACACAAGTGAGGCAGATAAACTTGAAATAAAAAGTTGTGTTTCACTCCGCCCTACGGTATAGTGGCTGTTCAAAAATGGCAGTTGCACTGACATTTTCAGACAGTTTTTACGCAAACTAAGCTTAAAATGCACTGACTTACGGGGCTCCGCCCCGGACCCCGCTAGAGGAGCTTCCAGCTCTCCCCTAGACCCCCTAATTGTATGGGCTCCCCCGATTCACCACGGAACCTGACGAACGTAGCTGAAGTTCGCCCCCCCTTGGGACATTCCTGGCTACGTCCCTGCCTGCGAATCACAATTTTTTTTCGAATCGAATCAACTGTACACCTATAAATTAGAGTGTTTTTACACACAATTAGTAATAAGCATAAAATCAATTAAATCGTGAGAACAAAGGACAAAGTAAATCCTTCTAAAAAAAAAATGTATTAAGTATTTGATTATCAGGAGGAATAATGGTATTAAAGTATGATAAAAATGTTATTGCGCAAGATATCGGTCTCAGTATATAGATTGAATTATAATCTAAGTAAAAAGAAAAGTGTTTATTTGCGAAAGTGTTCTTCAAAACATCACTAATGTTGTTTACCGGACTTAATGAAGATTCGAAAATATCGAATCGGAGCCGAAGCTAACGAATAAAATCGAATCCTCTCTCCCGATTCGAAATCAAATCGAATCTCGAAGCTTCGCAGGGCCCTAAATATATATATATATATATATATATATGAGATGAATTTCACAATTAAATACGTGAAATGAATGAATGATGCAAACCCACAAGGAAAAACGAGGTGACGAGGTGTACTTCTGAATACACGAAAGGCCTTGGAATCATTTCCCTTTTTCTTGTGGGTATATATATGTGTGTTGTGTGTGTGTGTGTGTGTGTGTGTGCGTGTGTGTATGTACAGTATGTAACAGAGAACTCATGCGTAAGTTATATAAGCTTTAAATATCTTAATAAAATATACATTATGAATTCATTTTCTATTGAAGAAAAATGCGCGGAGAACCGTTTCACAAATTCAATGATTTTAATTCAAAAGTTTAATCTTATTTGATAGCGTAATCCTTTGATTCGACGTCTTCGTAACAGCAGCAATAAATATTATATTGCAGCCAAAAATAAACTCTTAAGAAAAGTAATTCACATGCAAGGGGTGAATTTTGTGTGTAGGTGGCATATAAATTTTGGTAATGGTTTCCAGTCTGCTGAAGTAATCTCTGACCCAAGACTGTTTTTGAAGAGTTGCCGAAGCGTTGCCGCTCTTGTCACTGCGACTGGTTGCGAGAAATCAATTTTCGAAACATCACAGATAAACTGCAAAAAGAAAAATGAAGATAAGTGTCTGAAACTCAGTGTCTTCTTTTGTGATTTCGGTAAAGTAACTAAATTAAAAAGCAAGTTACTGTACAATATTTAAAATAATTTTGGTTATATTTAGTGCTTTCGAATAAGCTATTTTATTCAGTGCAAGATAACACCTCTCAAACACTTGATCGTTAAATGCAGAAA
This sequence comes from Bathynomus jamesi, assembly GCA_023014485.1. Taxonomy (NCBI): domain Eukaryota; kingdom Metazoa; phylum Arthropoda; class Malacostraca; order Isopoda; family Cirolanidae; genus Bathynomus; species Bathynomus jamesi. The sequence continues at coordinate 39,264 of JAJOZX010008794.1, read as the reverse complement.
CCTTATTGCATCACTACCGTCAGGTCCAAGATTTTCTTGACGCACATAATCTTAAAATTTTCTTGACGCACTAATATTCATGATATTGCATAACAAACTCTAAAAATTCAGGATTGACAACTCTTAATGATAGATGCCTATCTTTTTTAGATCTAAAAAGTTGGAGATGCATGAATCAATTCAAATTTGAAGTTTTCCGTAAGCCTACTAATAATAACTCTTATGTGCATTTTTATTCTGACCATCACCCCTAGGTAAAATCTCCTATTTTCTCTACTGTTTCTTAAAGCATTGAGAGTTGTCAGTCTTGAATTTTTAGATTCCGTTATGCAATATCATGAATACTGGTACTAAATTATGTTATCCTATTTCATTTATAGATAACTGTCTTAGGAAAGCTAAGCATAGGTATTATAATAGTGTAACTGTAAATTAATTTGAACGTAAAAATTTCCTTAGTCTACCTTACCATATAAATTTTAAATACCTTCCAACTTTACTTAAAACAATTTGTATCAAAGTAGTCTTTAAGTATAATAATACTGTCAAATCTCGCCTAATAAAGAATAACCCGGATAATGTGGTTGACTGTATTCAATCGGATGTATACAATGTAACTCAGTGTACAGAGGTCAAACGGGAAAAACTTTAGATATCAGGGTAAAACAGCATAAATATGCCCGTAGATAATTCTAATTCATTGTTTAACCATATGTACAGATGTAATCATAGTATCAAGTGGGATAGTCCTAAAGCACTCGTTAAAAACAGAGATATAATTGAAAAGACTCTTCTTAAATGTGCACTGTGCATTCATCCATTTTAAAAATAATTTCAATAACAGTGCGGGAATGTACAAAATTGACAATATCTTGTTAAAATGTCTTTTACATTTAATCAACGCTTTAACTATGTGCTAGTCTCTTTTATTACTCTGTTCTGTTTTACATATTTTCGTCATCTCTTCTTCTCCTTTCATTCCTCGAAAGGTGTACTGCTTAATACACGAAAAGCGTTGGAATATTTTTTTTCTTTTTCCTTGTGGATTTGCATCATTCATTCATTTCACGTGTTTAAGTGTGAAATTCATCCAATATATATATATATATATATATATATATATATATATATATATATATATATATATACAGGGCCGGATCTAGAAGTTGCGAGGCCCTAGGCAGACCTAGAAATTGCGAGGCCCTAGCCCTATATATATGAAAATATGGACTTAATTATCGGTACTATACCAGCAATATTAGAATCCCGCATAGACAGAACTATGCCAGCACTTAAAAATTAAACCAAACCAAAATAATCACGCATGGAAATTGTATAAGAAATATAAATAAACCATACAAATAAGTATAAATTATAATATGAATCAAGATTTGTATCGAAAATATAAGACAATGATTTCTAAGATTTATATAATATTATAGGTAATGACTTTCCATAGTATACAAACGTTTTTCATATGTGATGTATAAGAGATGTTGACATTTCATTTTTATAATAGTGAGCGATCGACTTATCAGGCTAAATATTAATGCTTTAATATTTGGTTCAGATGCTCCTTGAATATTACAGCAATGCTTTTCTACTTTTCTTCGAGCTAAACTCTTCAATTAATTGAGAATAATCTAATGAATTTGTTATATCGTTTTCTATTGATAACATAGCTAATGATTGCAATCTCGCTTGAGACATGGTGGAACGCAAATAAGTTTTAATAAGTTTGAGACGCGAGAAACTTCTTTCAGCCGAAGCAACAGTAACTGGGATGGTTAATACTATTCGAAGTGCATCATAAACATTAGGATGAATCTCACTTAGTTGTTTTTGCACTATATAAACAAGGGCATTTCCGAGATCTGTTTTCTCAGGTATAAACCTGCAAAGTACTTTAAGTTCTTCATAGAGTTCTAAATCATTAATATCACTTGAACAGACCGCGCAAAACGGCTTGAACGAGGCCCCCTTTGGCGCGAGGCCCTAGGCGATCGCCTAGTTCGCCTATAGCTAAATCCGGGCCTGTGTGTATATATATACACACACGCAGTATATGGGTTGGTGTCTAAAGTAGAATTTCATTGTGTGTTGTACCATAGGTATCAAAACTAATTTGAAAATAAAAAGGTCTAGGCCTAGTTCTGTTAAGTGCTAAATGGATGTATGAATACCTGTACAACACAGAAATCTCTTTATTACTGCAGGTGAAAAGGGTCATGGCCTAAGAACTGGAAAACCACTTCATTATCGGAATGCAAAGTTTCACAGCGTGATTAAGGATTTTATGATTCAAGCAGGGGACTTTTCAGTTACAATAGGACGGGAGGAGATAGCATTTACGGAGGCCAGTTTTATAAATGCCAGATTGAGCTGTCAGAATGTTTTGACAATAATATAAAATGTACTTGAACCAAAGTTGATAGTTTTTGGACAAGTATTTTAATAAACTGAAGAATCTAGGAAATATCTAGGGACTCACACAAACTTTTCATATGATGATTTTATCAACGTCCCTCTCCACCACTGAATTTAAGCGGCTTTGGGTATGGAGAGTGTCCGTATGGAAGACTATCTTCAAGATTTACTAGTCGGTGGCTTAAATCTTTGTACCTATAGAAGAAAAAATCGTGATCTTCAACCACTGAACCGTTCTGCTGCTGCATTTCACTTCATTTGTAGAATTTGGAGATCAGTGTACTGATTATTAAAAAGTCTTCGCTGCTTTTCTCAGGGTATTATATATAATATATATATATATATATATCAGTAGAAAAAATTAAGCATGAGAGTTTTGTTTCCCTGTATGCACAAACAAACGCAATTTCGTGAAAGGTTAGTGGGACAACGGGACGCTTAGGTGGGTTGCTGGGTGTGGTTGGTACGAAGTGGTGCGTGGGCGTGCGACGAGACGAGTGGGTGGGGCGTTTCCGTTTACCGGGTGTTGCTCTAGGGAATCCTGCGAGGCTATGGCATCCCCCCAGTGGCTAGGCTATCCTCAAATATATCTTATAAACATTTATGAAGTTCTCCTAAACCCAACCTAACCTTCCGTCTACTGTCCTCAAATATATCTCGCTAACGGCCATGAGGACCTCGTGACGTTAATCTCGCAAATTTTTCAGTAAATGCGTAACTCATAAACGTACGTTAGGATCTCAAGGGGAAAATTCTCAATTCGATCCATTTCTGCCTACATTTTTGTCACTATACTAAACTTTTTTTTGCAGCTGAAAATAACCGAATCGGTTGATGATGATTTATTTCCACACAATATTCTTTGTATCAACGTTCCCCCTCCATCACTGAATTTAAGCGTTTATGTGTCTGGTGAGTATTTGTGCTGGGACTGTCCTCAGTGAAAACTCTGTGTGTGTGTGTGTGTGTGTGTGTGTGTGTGTCCTGGCTGGAAGTAGCTGGCCATGGGAATTGGAATAGAAAAATAATAATAATATTCATAGTTCACCGACTCCCAACGAGGGAAATAGTAATAATTTATAATCTACCTGAGAGAGAGAGAGAGAGAGAGAGAGAGAGAGAGAGAGAGAGAGAGAGAGAGAGAGAGAGAGAACTATTTCGAGAATTTCTTACATTATATTCATTATATTTTAATGAGCTATTTCGTGTATAGGTGCATTTAGTGAGAGTGAGTTTGAGGTTGAGTTAATCTATATGCGCGTTATATATTTACACAGCTGCGATCAAACACATAAGAATGATTAGCAAATGAGAACTTTTCAAATATATATTTCTGTATGTAAATATGACCAGTGGGTTAAGTTCCATCCACAAAAAAAAAAAATTGCATGTAGTGCAAGAAGGTGCGGGGAACTAAAAAAGTCGCTTAAAGCTAGATCTACAGTATATACGAGGGGTGATCAAAAAGTTTTGATAATTCTAAGATTTAATATTTGACAAAAAGTTTTGATAATTCTAAGATTTAATATTTGACAAAAAGTTTTGATAATTCTAAGATTTAATATTTGACAAAAAGTTTTGATAATTCTAAGATTTATTATTTGACAAGAAGTTTTGATAATTCTAAGATTTAATATTTGACAAAAAGTTTTGATAATTCTAAGATTTAATATTTGACAAAAAGTTTTGATAATTCTAAGATTTAATATTTGACATACGAGTATTACTGTGTTACACAAATGTAAACGGTTATTTCTTATTTGCATTCATTTGTCCGTAGCAATAAAATTATCGATACTTTTTGATCACTCCTCGTATATACTGTGTGTGTGTGTGTGTGTGTGTGTATATATATATATAATATATAGAGAGAGAGAGAGAGAGAGAGAGAGAGAGAGAGAGAAATCATAATTTTTTCCGAGTTCATTTAATATTTGCAGGAATAAATAATTTATTTTAATATACCCAAAGTGAATGTTTATTATTCGTTAAATACATATTTTGTCTTCTGATTTCATTTAATATTTGCATGCGGGTATTATTGCTACAAAGAGTTGGCAGACGCACGGGCGCGAGATCATTCAATAGAAGGTATTTTTTCTTATTATTAATATTGCTTTCGGATTTAAATTGTTGTTGTGTTTTATTTCAAAGGACCACTTTGGAACTAATAATATTTCCGTCTCCCTCTAGGCCAGTGGTTCTCAACCTGTTTTGTATGGTTACCCAAAACCAATTCTTACCCAGCCCCATTACCCGAATCATTAGATATTATTTATTTACAACTTCTGGATTATTACAATATTATTTTTATAATTTCTGGATCGCGTGTCATTATCCCACAAAATAGTTGTCATTACCCAAGTTGGGTAATTTACTCACCGGTTGAGAACCAATGCTCTAGCCAAGTAACGCATGATTTGATGATGTGAGGGGAAAAAAATGTTTGTACTAATATAATAGGTAATATTAATACGTACAGTGTGCAAAAATACATATTTTGACTTTTTTGTAATGTCATTATCATAACGTTTTGCCTGAAATAATTTTTTGAAAATGTTAAATAAATTTCAAAATATAGTAATTAATGCTTACCGGTATTTAAATTAAAACTACCGGGTGTTTAGAATTTCAGAAGTAATATATATATATATATATATATATATATATATATAGATATATATATTATATATATGTAAAGAACGACGCTTGTGTAGAAGAGCGTTCCGCACAAGATGAGGAGGGAGAACGAACAAATGAAAATGAGGTACCACCCGGTTTCATTTGTTCGTTCTCTCTCCTCATTTTGTGCGGAACGCTCTTCTACACAAGCGTCGTTCTTTACATTAATTATACTGTGTGTTGTTTGCAGTTAAAATATATATATATATATATATATATATATATATATATATATAGCCCATAGCAATGCACGCCATTGGTTACTGTAATTTCTGCACACCCGGTATAAATTGTACAGTTATAAAATTAGAAAATAATAAGAGTAAAAATATGAGCAAACTAATCTTCAATCATAGTTTTAAATTATATAAAACTTTTGTATCGTTTATTGTTATTACCATTTTTTTCGCTACTTTCTGTCTTTTGCATGCGATTTTGCATGAAATTTTGTTAATGTATTTATGTGTGAAGGACACAATCATACAGTATGAAATTTTATCTTACAAACATAAGATTAATACAGTTCTACAGTATTTTGTGCATTTACATTAAATTAAAGAAGGAAAACGATGTTTAAATTGGCCTGTGACACGTGTCCACATGCACGCTATTGTAGTTGTTTCGGACATATGCCCATTTCATCGACAGAACAGTCTATCAACACTCTTAAAGACTAGCTTAGCCTTATCTAATCTATTCTAACCTAACCTTACTTAACTTAACCTAACTCAGAAAAACTTTTTAATTAAACATGTCGAGAGAATGGTGTTAGTCCGCGTATTTCCAGAGATCCAAGATCATTATAATATGTGATGAAAAGTTTTGTATTTTAAAGACAAACATAATGACATTTGGATTATGAAAATCGGTAAATAAATGTGGGAGGAGTAACATTTTGAAGTGTAAAGTCTTATACTTTACCAACATTTTGACGTGTAGCTGAGAAAAATGAGGCCCACTATCGTGGAAAAAGGGGGCTATACACCAATTTGTACATTTAATATAGGTTTAAAAATTCTCACCGGACTTCCTGAATGGTGGCTGAAAGAAAATATTTGAAAAATAAAAATGCCAACATTTTTCGATTTTTCCCAAAATTCTCCACTTAAGCCAAGGAAAAATATAAGACCAGTGATATTATAACATTACTGGAAAGGACGATAACCAAATAGTTATACAAAAAATAAATTTTAATAACTGAAAGAAGGTTTAGTAAATGCGAATGAAGGTAAACATCGACCAATGAAATAGAATTATTTTTACTATTTGTAGCATTAATTTTTTTTTTTCTATAAATGCAGTTATTAATAAAATTCACCAGAAATCTATTTCAGCATTTCAAGAATGTATTATTTATAAGCAATCCACATCTTGGAGCGGCATTACTTAATTGCTTACAACATCCTCACCGAAATACAACATTACTTTAATTTTGTATAGTAGAAGGTATTCGAAGACATCAAAAAACTGCCGTTCTCAAGCACATTGACAATCTTGTAAATCTTAAATGAATATATGTAGAACAGTTCTGAACTATGAAGTGTTTGCGAAAGAAGGAGAATTAATAATCAACGTTACCTTTGGATGTAGTTCTACTGTACTTAAGTTACAAATATTTATCTTTACCTAATTATATTTTATTTAAAACTTTATTCAAAAAACTTTTATTAAAAAAAGAGTAAAAGTGACAGAATTTTACAATTTTTAGATATTTTATCAGGTTGTAATATAAATTCTGCTCGATTAGAAAACGGACGATAGATAATTAATAGAATAACCTCAAGATAATGTGAAATAGTTTTAGAAATGTTGCAAAATACACGCGGCGACAGGTTCGCACAGGTTTTATCACGATACAGAATGATACAGAATGACTTAGGCTAGTGTAGGCTTAGGCTAGTGTAGGATTAGGCGAATTAATATTTTCTCTGGTGTTTCTCAAACAGTTACAACGCCACCCCTACGATATTACAGTAATTGAAAAAACATGGAGCTCACGAAAGAGCATATTCGACATGTGATGCTGTATGAGTTCCATAAAGGATCTAACGCTAGTGAATCCGCAAAAAACATTCAAAGAGTTTATGGAAATGATGTTGTGAACGAATGGATGTGTAGGAGATGGTTTGAGAAGTTCAGAAATGGAGACTTCAGTCTGAAAGATTATCAACGAACAGGACGACCAAATGAGTTAGATGAAGAGTTGCTGAAAGCAACAGTGGAGGAAAACCCAACGGTAACTGTAAGAGAACTTGGCCTGCAACTCGGCGTTAGCCATATGACCATATGACCATTCATCGTCATTTGAAGCTGTTAGGAAAAGTAGTGAAGGTTGGAAAATGTGTTTCGCATGATTTGTCACAAGCGAATCTTCAACATCGAATCGATATTTGCACATCACTACATTCTCGGCAACCGCAGGCCCCGTTTTTGAATCGGATCGTCACTGGGGATGAAAAATGGGTCCTCTATAACAATATTAAGCGTCGACATCAGTGGCTTAGCCATGAAACAAAGCCTGAACCTCAGCCAAAGAATGAACCCATCCAAAGAAAATTTTGCTATGCGTTTGGTGGGATATGCAAGGAATTATTCATTTTGAACTTCTGCCAGATAACCAAACAATCACAGCTGAAGTCTACTGCCAACAACTCCAACGATTGAAGATGGCATTACAAGAAAAACGTCCTGCATTAATTAATCGCAGAGGTGTTCTATTCCACCGGGATAACGCGCGCCCTCACACTGCTCGAATCACCATTGCCCAATTGGAGGCATTTGGTTGGGAATAAATGCCTCATCCACCTTATTCTCCGGACATCGCACCTTCAGACTACTATTTATTCAGAAGTCTGCAACACCACCTAGATGGACAAAAGTTGCAATCCAGGGAAGCTATCGAAAACGAAGTGATCGCTTTTTTTAACTCGAAACCAAGGGATTTCTTCGAACGTTGTATAAAAAACTTTTCTACAGGTGGGAGGAGGTTATAGAAAAAGAAGGGAACTATATTGATGATTAAATTGTCATTATGCCATTTAATTTTTGTTGTGAATAAACAAAAATTCGAGCAAATTTGTCCTTATAAGTCCTTTAATTTTTGTTCTGAATGAACTAAAAAAATCGAGCAGAATATATGTTACAACCTTATATATGACATTAATATATTCACAGTACTCTCATTTGAATATGCCGTTAGAAGCATGGAGGCTTTTTAGGCGAAATTAATGGCATTTACCTTATTATACTAATTTTTACTAACAATTATTAACAGCTTTTTAACAAAATTAATGTAAATATTAAAATAACGTATGTATAACTTTCATTAACGTTCTCTTTGTCATCAGTTATTTCGCGGAGAAACGAGTTACCCTCATGCAGGATTACAACAACATCTCAGGGGCGTAACTAGCTTTCAAAAGTTGGGGGACAACTATGATAATGAAAAACTCCTGCGGTGAATTTGTGTGCTGCTATCCTGTAGGTCAGAGGTTCTGAAACTGGGGGTAATTACCACCAAGGGGGTAATTTGGGTATTTCCGGGGGTAATGGAGCAATTCTTAATATGGTAAAAATTTCAACATTAATGTCCGAGTCATGAAAGAGACGATTAACCCCTTTGAGGACCATGGTCAAGTATACTCGATTTCTAAAAATTGTTCATTCAGGACCGTCATCGAGTATACTAAACAATCTGTAAAAAAAATTCCTTTCAAAGAGTCACCCCTCAAGCCTTCAGGGATCGTCTCGACACACGATTTCTATAACGCCATTTGGCCATTTGATGAAAATACGATAAGTGACAGTGATGTAGCAGGAAAAATTGAATTTGTGTCTCTCCGAGAAGATAGCTTTGCTAAAGAGGAATTTCAAGACTCTTCTTTACCAAAGTTTTGGCTGAAAAATAGCAAAGATTACCCTGTACTTTCGAAAAGGGCTCTCACACTGCTTGTACAGGCTCCGACGACGCACCGATGTGAACAAGCATTTTCTGCAATGGTTACAATTAAAACAAAAGCAAGGAACCGCCTTCAACTTGAAGCCGACTTTAGGTGTGCGCTATCAGGAACATTGCCACGTATTAAGGAACTTGTAGCTAAAAAACAGTTGCACCCATCACATTAAAGGTAATTTCAGTTATTTTCGGTAATTAATTTTTCCACTTTCTTTACAACTTCGGCATTGCAAGTTTGTGTGGGGTAATAAGATTAGTTGAGATCAGGAAAAGGGGTAACGGGGTCAAAAAGTTTAAGAACCACTGCTGTAGGTAATGTCTTAAATTTGGTCTTCCAAGGCATATTTTTTCGTAGAATATAACAATGATATCTGAATACCAGTTCTTTCGAGCCTCGATAAAGCTCTGATCTCTCAGTATTATAATGAGTTTGCGACCAAATTGATGCTCTTAAAATACTATGATTTCGAGAATGAGGAGCAGTCCAAGAATAAGCACCCCAAAGTCCCCAATCCAAGAAAAAGCACCCCAGTTAGACCCCAATTCAAGAAACAGCACCCCAGTTCGACCTCAATCCAAATTAAAGGATTTTAACATCAACATTCCTCGAAAAATTTGTCCAGGTCATTGCTTGATCGCACTTAGCACACAGCATCACTTTTTTAATAAGAATTTTTCCCTTACACCAATTTATTACTGTTAATGGATCTTCAACCATTAACGGTAACACTTCATTTTGAAAAGTTGATGCTGTCATCTTGCCCTCAAACTTGATTTGGGGGTGCTTATTCTTGGATTGCTCATACATATATATATATGGGATGAATTTCACAATAAAACACGTGAAATGAATGAATGCTGCAGCATATATATATATATATATATATATATATATATATATATCGAAGCCTACGGTAAAATTATTGAATGCCCAGTTAGGTTAATTGAATGCCAGTTAGGTCAACTATACGCCCTTGACGATTTGTTAGGTTAAGTCGTGATATTTTCGTTAAAACTAACGAAAATATCACCACCTAACCTAACCTAAGGGCGTACAATTAACCTAACCGGGCATTCAATTAACCATTTTAGAGCAATTAACCCCATTTTAACTCCATTTTAACTCCCTTTTAGAGCAATCCAAGAATAAGCACCCTCGTTCGACCCCAATCCAAGAAAAAACACCCTAAATTGATTTGGAGTGCTTATTCTTGGATTGCTCCGAGAATGATCTATATTTATGATAGTAATAAAAAAATCAAAGAAGCATTTTCACAACTACCTTATGTATATCAAGTATATACTTAGCATTAAAGGAAAACAATATATATGCAATAATTAAAGCACAAAATAACTAGATGTCCATTTAAAGTATCTATCACTGCACTGTTAGTACAGGGTGGGCAAAAAAAAACTGATGACGAAGATTTGCAAGCTGTTTTTGCACATGATAATGATCCAATAAACTTAAAATTTTCATACTATTAAATAAACCCTTTTATACGATTGCTGTAATATTTACTTGTATTTTTTTTTTATTTCAGATTTCAGAAAGTAAAATATAACTAAGATCCCCTAAAATAAGTGCAAAAATGCCTAAATACAATGAAAAAGACGAAATGCTTATAAAGAATCTAAGAATTGGCCAAGGTCTGGGCGCCACGAGAATGATACAAATGTTCTCAAATAAACCGTAGACTGAATCAGGAGATTAGTATATCATTAGAAAGGTTGATGAAACTGGAGATGTTAAGAGACGTGATGGAAGTGGTCGTCCCAAAAGTGCAAGAACTCAGGCAAATAATGACTTAGTGGAAGGATATATCTTAAGTCAGGAAGGTAAACCAGGAACGCACATTTCACCGAGGGAAATCGAAAATGAAATAGGTATAAGTCGTAGTAGTGTTAGAAATATTGTGAAACACGATTTGGGTTTAAAAGCTTATAAACGTATATCAGGGCAAAGTCTAACCGATGCCAATAAGGTTAGGCGAGTGACATGTGCACAAAGCCTGATAAACAGATTCCAGGGTAATTCAGTTAGAAGATTGTAGTTCTTTGACGAGAAATTATTTCACATTGTACCACCGATTAAACAATAAAATGATCGGGTATACGCAAATGTTGCAAGAAAACGTGATGTTGCACCCGAGCGGTTAACAAAGGAAACATCTAACTTTTTTGCGTCTCAAAATTAGGCAAAACAAGAATTAATGTGATTCAGCCACAAGCCAAAATTAATGTAGAATACTATTGTACACAAGTCCTTCCACAGTATTTGGATGATATTCCTCAGATTAGTGGAAATAATTTCACTTTCCAACAAGATAGAGCACCTGCACACAGGGTGAAGCGTACAATCGCGTATCTGGAACGAGAGACACCCAATTTCATTGAGCCGAACATGTGGCCTCCCAATAGTCCAGATCTTACGCCGCTCGATTATGGCATTTGGAACGCTTTAAAATAAAAATTTTACACACCAGGTGAAAATATTCGCAATGTTGACGAGTTACGCCTTATAGTCCAGTCAATCTAGCTATATTGTTGGTCAACCTGGAGGTAATTGTAACAGAAATGGTTTCATCGTTTTTGACATCCCAAATATTAAAAAATAACATTAAAAACTTACCACCATTGGGTGAGGCAATTTTTCAGAAAAATGGAATTTGCATTAACCCCTCACACCCCCAGGTTGGTAGGTCAAAATGACACCATCTTGTATTTTTCGTCCACAGCTAACCTTTAACATTAATATTTTTCTTCAAATTTTCAGTAATCCTTCCTAGATGGTTAGCAAATATTTTTAGTTGATAAAAAATTACTCAGTCCATAGGGGGCGCTCCCATCTCATGCTAAAAGACGAAAAACGGAACATCGCGTTGCGTATCGACCGCGATTGTAGGCGTTATTGACCATTGCTCAAGTACTCAAGTAAAATTGACCATTGGACATCATAATCGTAGAGGCTTTGATTAGATCTTTCAAATGAACCTCAACACCACTGGTGATCTGAAATTTAGTTTATAGAAAAAATAGCATGCGATGTCAACTCAAATCAATACATAACGATTTCACAGGGATAGGTATTTTGATATAGCCTATACGTGATGGTGAGTCAGTAAAAGTCTGGGTCTGTATTATTTTCGTCACTGTTCTCTGCATTCTCTATGTCCAAAGGGTGCTGACAGTTCAGACAAGACTCGCCTTGGCATTCGCCACACAAGGCTGAGCATTTCAGTCCATTCTTGAAACACGTACATCTCGCGTTCTGACACTCTACCTTGCAGTTACATGTGAAAAGTTTTAGTAAGCTTTCTGGTGCTGGAGCTTTCGAGGTATAAACTGGTAGCAGTTTTCTTCTTTTCACAGTCCAACCCCATTCTTCTAGATCAAGATCTTCCAGTCCTCTCCAAACTTGCACTTGGAGGTAAACACGCAATGAATGGAATGATGCAGCTGCGGATGTTGGAGGCAAGCTCTCGGGAGACACAACTTTCATACTTGCAGCAACTTTCCGGTAGAATCTTGTGACACGAAGCTTATCAAGCGAGCTTTCTTTTTTTCCGCCATAAACAATAAGCAACAACTTTTCTCCAGCAGTAATAACTTCTTCTCTTGTTGATGTTGAGTTGGAAACTTGGCTTAAGCGATGAAAGCTTTCGTCTTTCTTAAACTTTTGCAGGGCCACATCTTTACCAATGGAGAACAATCTGGACGTTGTATCACACCCAAGTAAGGCGTGAATAAGCAAGATTGCTTCACAAATCTTCAATCTTAATTTCGATTTAGCTACTTGATGTCCCACAGTTTCATTTTCGCTTTCGATCGAGTTTTTTCCTCGAGTTTTTTGCTCTGATGTGAAAAATATTCTGTGACCATCTACATCAGCATGATGGAGCAGGATAATGAGTAGATCGGTATCTTCTGCAATAACAACTGTTGGTTTACTTCTGGCAGATTCAATTGCTGTCTGTACAATCAAAAGGTCTGCATCACCAGATGATTGGATTGCTTTCATGTTTTCTTCGTTCATTTTAGTCGCCAACATTACTAGAAATCTCTGCTTGTTGTCGAGGTTAGTTAGAAACTCGTCTTTCTTCATATTTAGCTTCATTTCTCCTGTTAAACGTACAGGTATGCCCTGCTTGCCTTTGGTTCTGCGAATGTGGGTTGTATCTTTGGTACAAGGCTTCCCGTCATACCCATCAAATACAACGACTGTTCCCTCTCCGTAATGCTTGAGGACGTATTCTACATAAGTCTTGCAAATCTCGTTGCATGTTCTTCCTTTTGTCCATTGTACTCTGTGGAGTAAGGATCCTCCATGGAGGACATATGAAATATCTTTAGGAAGTGAAGCATCTCATTCATCAGGCGCAGTTGAAGACCAGATAGAATTTGCTAGCTGTGGTTTATTTGCTTCCCTTAACAAACCGTCTGTCTCTATAAGTGCAGGAGGAAATGTGCACAGCTCATACGAGAATGCTGTCTCCAAGTCTACAGCTGATCCCATACCTCTGACAGTGGTTATTAGACGTTGGAATAACAAGAGAGGATCAACTGGAATAACTTCTTCATCTATCTTAATAGTTGATCTTGCTTTCATTGTTATGGCCACGTCTTTCTTCTTAACGTATAATCTGCAACTGGTTTTCCGGACATTGAAGCAAGAATGTTGCTTCCAATAACCTTGGCATTGTCTACATTGACAGTTGAAATAGCAATTTCTCCTGTGTCAATGCTCATGAGTTCCTTTCGGTTGTCGAAGGGGTTTCTTGCCACAGCGTACGCCAAGATTTTCAATGAATCTTTGAAATCTCTTTCAAGTCGTGCCTGTCTTGTTTCTTTATGCTGCTCACTACCTTCATACGTTGCATCTGTAACTTCCTGCATCGCACGGTTTATTTCTGCACAGGCTGGTGTCGACAGTAGCCAAACTGATCTTTGTACCTCAGTCATTCCTCGTCCGTGAGTTAGTCCACCTGTTGTTTTCAAACTCCTCATAAGAACTTGTTCTATAACCAGATCTGTTGAGAGTCCAGCCCAAAATCTATTACTTCTGCGAACAACATGATAGCCTTCTCTAAACTTTGCATAAACATTTGGATGTGTCTCTTTTAGATTTAACATTTTTTGAAGATAGATGCGTGTTGACTTAGCATACGCAAAATTTCCAGATGCTGCGAAAAATGGTAGCATGCTATACTCTGCCAGTAAATGAAGAAGGAAGTTTCCTGTTCTTTCGGCTTTTATGAATGTGCATAGTATTTCGACCATTTCTATGTATTGGAACCACAGTTTTGTAATTCTCGAGGAATCTAAGTTATGTTTGTAGTTCTCCAGCTTCTCAATCATCTTTTTGAAGACCTCCTGCTTTTCTACATCTTCCGAACTTATTTCTCCTGAGATTGATTTATCAAGTAAATCTGAGATCTGTATTAAATCGAAGTTATCAGCAAAATTGAAAACATCTTCTGACTGAGTGTATTCTTCATCATTGTCTAACTTAATAGGGCACTCGTATATTTCTGACATCATTATTGCATGAAGGCTCGAGATATTGCTTTCCCACTTAGCATGTGGAGCACCGTGTTTTCAGCATAGACAGTTTCTAACATTGTCTGCAGTCCGGAAGAAGTCATGAGATGCCCAATAGATCCAAGGAAACTCATGGCAGTGTGGAGCCCACCAAGTCGCAACACTATTTCTTTCAAAGGGCTTGCATCATCCACACTTTCTTGGATTTTAATTCCATTCCAGTACAGTGGCTGATCAAATGTTAGTACCGGTGACATGTTGTAGCGCTTTGCTTGCTCAGACACAAAATGCATGGTTGACAAAATGCACGATTCGTCGTCGCTGGATTGCATATCGATCATCGGCATGAATATAACGGAAGCCTATCCAGGGTGCTCTCCTTTATGCACCATTTGCATAAAGCCATTCCACAGTGGTCGTTGAGGTTTCAGCATCCAGGCACAATTCCATAAAATGTTGAAGCAACTTGTTGGATCATCGGCATGAAATTGAAATTGATGCAAATCTTTGTATGTTAAGGCGCAAGAAGATTTTCTGCGCGAGCGAAATATGTGAGTTTCGATGCTGCAAATGTCCACGATCTCCTTTGATGTGACATCTATTCTTGGCACTAATTTCGTGGAAGCTACCTTGGGAGTAACTGTAACAATTATATCCATACCGTGGAATGTATTTAGACCATCGATTGTTCTAATATTGTGATCAACATTGTCACCAACATGTTGTATGAAAGATTCATTGTCAATTCCTTCAATTTCTGTCCCCTGATGATACGCCGCACTTCTTTCAAACTTCTGAACCTCTAAGTAGGAAGAGCAAAATCCGTGACTGTGTAAAGAGTCAATCAAAAACCTTGATCCAAATTGTCTATGCATTTGCACTCCCAAGCCAATCTGAAGTGGGACAATTATTGCTTTTGGTCTGACTGCTTGCATTATTGCCTGCCCAATAGAGGCAATTCGTAGGTCACTGCTTTTGGCAACAAACATCTTTTCAAGCAGTAATCGTAAAGATTTGGGAAGAAATTCTTTGCAACGGGCACGAGATTCTATGTCTTGGTGGATGGATACATTGTTGAAGAACTATCGCATTCTTTAATTTCACTTTTTAGCAGCTTTGCCGCAGTTTCAATAATGCGATTTTTTTCAGTTTCTACGTCATCTGATTTCTTGCTTTTATAGAAATCATAGAGAATATTCTTGGTTTTTGATCTGAATGTGACAACATTATGTTTCCCATTAATCTCCGTGACAACAATTTCATCTTTAAAATGCTCCATCAAAAGCATCATTTTCTCGCAAATAATTTGCCACAAAAGCAAAGGCAGACTCTTGAGATTCATCATAAGGCCGACCCCCTTTTTAAACTTTGACTCGTTTGTGTGTTACTATCGTATAGTTTTGGAATACCTTTTCCAATACGAAAGTTAGTACTACATGCTTGATGATACACCGCATCTTCTGAATGTAAATCATTTACAAAAGCTATACGCCCTTTTACATCAACTGCCCAGCCATTCTTGCGCTGTTCGCAAACTTTTAGAATACTGATATCAAACTCACGATTCTTGCACATCACTTGAAAAGCTTTATTGTCCCGTTTATCTCTTTCAGTGATGCGATTTTTGCAGAACAAACAATCCAATTTGTAATTAAAGTGGTGATCAGATCTTAAACTAAGTTTAAATGCAGTGGCATCAGAAGATGTGGATGCTTTCTTTTTATTGTAAGATGCAATATTCTTCTTATTAATATATGAATCTCTACATGATCTGTGTAGTTTGTCTCCAGCTGTGACAAAGATGTCATCGTCTCTTTCTCTGCTAGCATTGCAAACACCCAAGGCACCTTTTTCTGTTAGTGTCACATAAGAATCACGGTCATCTATGACTTCTTTACATATTGCACAGGATTCGAAACGTTCAGAATCCATTTTGACCTGAAACAAAATAATAGAATTAATTAATTTTATTGCAAAATTACAGTGTTAATTTTGTTTTAGAAACTGATTGGACCTGGAAGTAATTTAATTTTTAAGCGCCAAGTTTAGGATTCAGGCGTATTAAGAAACTCGGATCATATATGATTTCGCATAGCGGCCATCCTGAAAATCGAAGATGGCCGCCATGGTGGGCCTACCGCCCACCTGACAATATCCTAAGCGCTATAATTATATTCCCTGACCCTGAAAATGTATGTTTAGACACAAAAATTGTGAACCTACATATATTAGAAACGAAGATATAAGTAAATGCAGGTTTTCCACACGTCGGCCATCTTGAAAATTCATGATGGCCGCCATAATTGACAAACTAAGCATCAGACACTATTCTAATCCATTTTAATGGTTTCGTTGACCATTAAAACCTACAGAATGATATATTACAATAAGAAATTGATTGAATAGTAAAAATTTGGTGCCACTTTATTGTTACCGATGGTAGCGGCGGCCATCTTGGATTTACGGAAATTGGCCTGGCCCGTTTGTGGTAAGTTTTTAATATATCATTTATGTTGAGGTAAGGGTGCGAAAACAGTTAAAACCATTTCTGTTACAATTACTTCCAGGTCCAATCACAGATTGACTGGACTATTAAAGTGTTGGATGGCTGAAATCAGGTGTCTCAGCGATATATTGACAGATGCAGCGATGGGTGGATCCCGCGTTTAACCAAATGTATTCAACAAGAAGGGAGTCACATAGGACCATTTTTTTGATATACACTAAGGATTAATAAAGGAACATTTATGTTAAGTTTAACAATCCTATCTTAATTTTTTTCCAAAAATAAATACATGTTTACGAGCGTCATTAGTTTTTTTTGCCAACCCTGTAGTTAATCAATAATACTTTCCAGCATACTAATAGGACTAATAATTAATTAAAGATTTACTCATCATAAATTATTTCAAGAACGTAAATATTTTTCTTCACGTAAGCTAGGTTAGATCAAAAGTTGGGGGGGGGAGGGACAAAAACCTATATATCCCCCCAGTTCAAAAGTTGGGAGGACATGTCCCCCCCCCCGTCCCCGTTAGTTACGCCCCTGCAACATCCTGTCTAATAATGAAAAAAAGAACAGTTTTTCCTTCAAGTAATTAAATATCATCGACCAAGTCCCGCAAATGAGGCGGATGCTGCAGAGGGGTCGACCGCGGCCCTCTCGATCCTGAAACCGTCGTTCAAAACTCAACAAAACAAAACAAACAAAACTGGTTCCCCGATTCGAAGAAGACACCTTTGATCTCGGCCCCTAAACCAGCAACAATGAGTGATTGAGCAAAAATTTAGGGGATAATATTGTGAATTTGTGGAGGATTTTAGGACCTTTGCAACCCCTAAATATTATTTGATTTGGCTGAAATTTTGCACAGAATAGTTTATACTCGTAGCAGAGTGTCATCAGACCCTGAATTTTCTCTCTCTCTCTCTCTCTCTCTCCTCTCTCTCTCTCTCTCTCTCTATATATATATATTATAGGAAGTAATACCAAGAGTAATGAAACATATTTTTTATAAGAAATGAGGTAATAAAAGCTCAGCTTGCCCTTCTAAGAAGGAGAGACAGAACGCCGCAAACATATGCACCACAACATTACGCACATCACCCTCCTATTCAACACCACCCACCAATAATACAACAACCACAGTGGTATCACGGGCCGCAACCCCCAATACTCCCAAATGCAGCGGCCCAACCAATAACACCAAACAGGAACCGACATCGACCAGGAAACGACCATCATTTAGGAAAATCGAACACGAAGATTAGAAACCCGGTAAATGTATAATACACAAATATACGTACAAGGCCTCTATACGGACCATGCAGAATGCAAATTACAATACTTGCAAAATTTAGCTACGAAAACCAGCATAGATATCATATGCCTTACGGAAACACATTTACATAAGTGCGAAAAAGGCTGTGAAAACTGCATCGAGAATACTGAAATAGCATTGCTGGACTACAACATATACAGAGCAGATAGAGTGGCTAGACGAGGGGGAGGGTGTTGTATCTACTTGAAAAACACATACACATGTGAAGTGAGGGTAAAGAAATAAAACAGCACAATTGAAGTTATTATATTATAAGTAAAAGAACTGAATCTAACAATTATGAACATCTACAGACCACCAAACACCACAAAAGTGAATTCCAATTTGCTACAAATGAAATAGAAAACATATTAAAGTTACTTGAAACTCCAGCAACAAATGTTTTAATTTTCAGAGATTTAAATTTTCCATTCATATCATGGAAGAAAAATGACGAAGTTTTGTATGTTGAGAAGTTTCATGGCAACATTACTAAAGATGACAGAACCAAAGCAACAATGCAATTAGATATTATGGAACATTACGTCCTTACCCAGGAAATCGGTGAAGCCACGAGAAAGGAGAACGTTTTGGATTTAATCTTGACAAATAACAACGAGATAATAATAAATAAAAAAGTAACGCACACAAAGTTCTCCGACCATAACCTCATCGATATACAATTGAAGTTAGCACCCGGAGGTCCGAAAACGCATCCTAGAGAGGCAGATGGAATATTTGAAGGCTTAAACAAATTCAAAGAAAGTAAATTGGGAAAACGTAAATAAAGATTTAAAGGAGGTAAATCGGGAATTGCTACTTCACGACAAGACTCCACAAGAAATACTGTGTATAATAGAGACGGAAACCAAACCTATAATACTGAAACATATTCCAGAGGGACAGGAAAGAAAACGTAGCAAGCTGGAGAGGAAAATCAGGACTCTATTCAGGCAACGAAGACAAACCGTAAAACATCTCCACAGATGCAGAACTGATGCAAAGAGACTCAAACTAGAGAGGAAACTTGGCGAAATAAAAATGGACCTAAAGCAAACATTCATACATAAGACAAATGAGGAGGAAAATAAGGTAGCAGAAAACATAAAAAATAACCCAAAATACTTCTACACGTTTGCGAAAAGGAAAATACAGTGTAAGGAGAGTATTGGACCGTTGATAGACGGGGAGGCTGAATACACAAATGACCCGAAAGAAATAAGTGAACTGCTTATGGAACAATTTAAATCTGTGTTTAGCACCCCTAAGTCCGAGATGGAAGTGGAAAACCCAGACGAGTTTTTCGACATAGATACAGATCAACCAAGAACAAATCCCGGCACAAAACTATTAATGGACTTCGAGTTCACAGAAGGAAATGTAATTACGGCCTTATCACAGATACGAGACAATTCAGCGCTAGGGCCAGACATATGGAGTGCCACATTTCTGAAGAAATGCAAAGAGAGTATTACAAAACCGCTATACTTGCTATGGAGGAAATCACTTGACACAGGACAAATTCCACTCCCCTTAAAGAACGCGAACATTGCCCCCCTATTTAAAGGTGCTAACAGAGCAATGGCCAAAAATTATCGGCCAGTGGCTCTCACCTCACACCTTATAAAGTATTTTGAACGCATAATTAGAGGTAAAACTACCTACTACCTACAAGAAAAAGACTTATACAACCCAAACCAACATGGCTTTAGGGTGGGAAGATCCTGCCTCTCACAGCTACTGAACCACCAGGAGAAAATATTAGGAACATTGTGTCGAGGACAAAACATTGATGTAATATATACAGACTTTGCTAAAGCCTTCGATAAATGTGACCATGGAATCATAGCACACAAACGTAAGGATACAGGAATTACTGGAAAGCTAGGAAGGTGGATATTTAATTTCTTGACGCAAAGAACGCAAAGAGTGGTGGTAAACGGAGTTAAATCGGGTCTCGGAAGTCGTGAGCTCTGTCCCACAAGGGACAGTATTCGCTCCCTTGCTGTTCATAATAAAGATTGCAGATATTGATGCAGATATTAAGGACAGTATTGTATCATGCTTCGCAGATGACACAAAGATATGCTAGGAAGGTGGATATTTAATTTCTTGACGCAAAGAACGCAAAGAGTGGTGGTAAACGGAGTTAAATCGGGTCTCGGAAGTCGTGAGCTCTGTCCCACAAGGGACAGTATTCGCTCCCTTGCTGTTCATAATAATGATTGCAGATATTGATGCAGATATTAAGGACAGTATTGTATCATGCTTCGCAGATGACACAAAGATATGTAAGGAAATATTGAACGAAGATGACATAAGAAAATTACAAAACGACATTGAAACATTATTCCAGTGGGCAGAAGACAACAATATGAAGTTCAACGAAGAAAAATTCCAACTTCTAAGATATGGTAATAACAAAGACCTACAGGAAAAAGGGTACAAAACTCCGCAAGCCAAACAGATAACACCAAATCCACAAGTCAGGGATCTTGGAGTAATAATGTCGTCGGATGCAGAATTCAGAGAGCACTATAAAATCAAAATCACAACGGCTAGAAAAATAATGAGAATCATCTGGAGGAGCTTACGCAGCAGAAAAGCAAACATCATGCTCAAATTATGGAAGAGTCTAGTCCTACCAATGATTGAGTATTACTCAGTACTCACAAGCCCACACAGAAAACGAGACATTGCGAACATTGAAGCTATACAAAGGACTTTTACGTCTAAGATAGAGGAAATGGAAGGTGAAGACGGCTGGTCTTGACTACAATCCCTGGAACTCTACTCTCTCGAAAGAAGGCGCGAGCGGTACACAATAATATACATATGGAAAATACTTGAGGGCTCGGTCCCTAACCTCAGAAATGAAATAGAAACAAACTGGAATGAGAGAAGAGGCAGATTTTGTACGGTCCCAGCTGCGGTGGGACGAGGGGCCATGAAAACGAGGATGGAAAATACCCTCAGAATACGAGGCCCAAAGCTTTTCAATGTCCTTCCAAAAGAAGTGAGGAATCTCCAGCACACCGAATTGAATAACTGCCAAGAACCAGCTGGACAGATTCTTGTGCAAAGTCCCTGACCAGCCATGCGTGGCTGGCTACGAGGGCAGGAGGAGATCAGACAGCAATTCCCTCCTTCACCAAGTCCCGCAAATGAGGCGGGATGCTGCAGAGGGGTCACCGCAGGTCGATCCTGAACTGTCGTTCAAACTCAACAAAAGTAGCAAAAGTAAGTAAGTAAGTAAGTATATATATATATATATATATATATGGGATGAATTTCACAATAAAACACGTGAAATGAATAAATGCTGCAAACCCACAAGG